>VUQG01041207.1:0-12139 GCA_015106755.1 Etia nguti | reverse complement strand
GTCATCTGAAGGCAATTGTCTATGGTGTGAAGATACGAGATGTGCAGCACCTGAAACTACGGATACTGGATGCCTGTGCTGGCATTTCTCCTGCGGTGTTGCTATCAGTGTGTGAAGGGTGGGAGAAGAGGGTTGCATTGACAATCCAACACAATGGGCAGCACATTGAAAACATTTTATAAGTGGTCAGAAACTTGTAAATAACTCATGAAAGAATAAAGTTACGTTGAAACCAAGCACACCATTGTTTTTCTTGTGACATTACCAATAAGTTTGATGTGTCACATGGCCCTCTTCCTATTGAAAAAACAAAAGTTGTATCCAAGATGGCCGACTTCTAAATGGCCACCATGGTCACCACCCATCTTGAGGAGTTTGCCCCCTCACATATACTAATGTGCCACAAACAGGACTTTAATATCACCAACCATTCCCATGTTATTACGGTGTATCCATGTAAATAGCCCACCCTGTATAATAATACTGGACATATTTTTCTACGAAGGTTTGAACTTTAAGAGTGTTTGAACGAGAGAGAAAAGTGTGAAAATGTTCAAGCCTGTCTGAGAAAAGTGTATAAAGTGTGTAGTGAGGGGTTTTACAGCCTTAAAACATCTATGATAATTGTAAAAAATAAAGTTGGCTACTTCGCGGATTTCACCTGTCGCGGGTTATTTTTAGAACGTAACTCCCACAATAAACAAGGGACCACTGTACTATAATACTATATACACAATACTATACTAATACTCCCAAAGATATTTAAGTATATCAATGATGACGTTGTAGCTTAATAGGTCTTTAAAAATAGATTAAACATAATTCAGGCTAGTGTGCAAATATATGGCATAGAAAAGCACTGCATATAGCTTTAGTGAAGTACTGTATGATTATATGTGTGAATGGGTAAGTCTGGCTTCTAGTGTAGAGCTCTTTGAGTGGTCAGTAAAAGTGGGATTGCAAAGACAGACGTAGATGTAAGACTCTTCATTATCACTGCTCCACTGTTCAGGCACTGATAGATATCACTATAATGTAAACATGGTCTGAAAAAATTAAAGAAAAAATACATAACTGTCTTCAGCTCACACAAACTCAAAAACTGCAAGACTCTAGAGTCTTCTCTTTTAGGATTGTCTTGCTCTTCTGACAGTCATTCATACTCTTTAGGGCAAAGTCATAGGGCAGTCTCTAAAAACTAAAGACCAAAACAAGAAGTAACCGTGAAAACCCAGCACTAAACCTGAAATTATATTGTTAAGCACCAGACTCTGCTTCAATGTGCAGGCTCCTGTTCTATGTCTCATAATGTTTGCCCTTGTGTGCCTTTCATGTCTGTGTTCTAGTCATTTTCAATCTTATTTTATTCATAACTTACCTTATCTGTCGCTGTTGGTTTTAATTGTTTTTACAGTTGATTCAGTTATACCGTCTCTAAATGAAATTGTCCCACTACATAGTCTTTGTAGAACAGCCATACTGGTATAATAGCTAACTTTGCTTTAACTTAGTTGAAGTTGGAAAAGTTAGCTGGCTGTGAGGTTATTTTAGACCACAAATGGATTTCAGGTTATTCCAAGTAACCAGCAATCCTGATATGTTCAGCTATCTCACAAAGCCCAGTAATTAAATAAAGGAAAACCTGTATGCATACAATTTTTTTAATGCACTGGTTCTGTTATTTTCATGTTCTGTTCTCATCAAGCCTATGTTAAGATTTCAAGTGTTAAACATCTTCCATGCTTTAGTCTGGTTTCTTTAATTCAACAGCCCCTTGTCATCTCTGCCAGATGTGCCACGAGGAGTACTGCTTTCTGTCTGCTAGCCCTCTGTGTTTGTGACGACTCTCCTCAGAAATGACTCTGTATTGTTCCAATTAATGTGAAAGAAATTAAACAAGGACCTGGCTTCACATCTCTGTATCACTGTTCTGAAGGTGCTAGGGCTGGAAAAAATATTATAGGAATAAGATGAATAATTTAACTTTCAATTTTTTATACCAAGTAATAACTACAGCAATTTTATGAAAGATAAGCAATAACAAATAACTTACACTTCCTGAATAACGTGGAACACACTGGAGGGGAACACTGACATGTTTCGTCTTTTGGTTGAAATTCGATCCACCCTTGTTCTCGCCCTTGTTCTTGTTCTGCCTTTGAAACTACTTCATATTTCATAATTACAAGTGTGCTTGACTGGTTTTATTGGCTGTCGTAATTAGCCCGGGACATTAATAGGGTGCCTGCATGAGTGCTATTAAACCACAATGAATACTAAGTAAAACAAAATAAAAAAAATCAATCACCAGCAAATCGAAGTTTCTAAGAATGGAAATAAGCAGAGTCTTCAAGCAAAGGTCAAACCGTGTACTGTACAGGCAATTTGTATCTTTTAGCAACAGGCCTTTGGGACTCTTTGGGTTTAATCAAGGAATGACATGAATATAATGTGCATTAGCTGAAGTACTTTATATATTCAGTATTGTTAAAGTCAGTGAGTTTAAATGTCTCAGGCTCAGATTTTTCATTAGATTGCCATGAAATTGTCATTCCATCTGACATTTCACTCCCAGTTTTGGTCTTAGATTAAATCTCTTTTGAATTGTTTAGCTTAGATTTTCCCATTTGGATTAATTTAATTAATTAATAACTGGTCTGCACTATAAAGCAGGATTTGTAATGCAGTAACGAACTACTTTGCAGACTTGTTATGCAAGTCATTTCTCTCTGGTATTTTAGTTGTTGAATCCTTTGCAAGGGACGAGTTTAGACAAGGGCCAGTTTAGATTCCATTTCATGTTTCAAGAAAACGATATCAGTATAAAGTGTTGATATGTTTCATATGTGCACTCTTCTGTAGTGTGTCTGACGACTATAAAAGAGTCCCCCAAAAGGTCCACAGAAGGGACATACATACTGTACAGTGAAGTGAAAACATATTTGCTCCCTTCCTGATATCTTAGTTTTTTGCATATTTGTCAAACTGAAATCATCACATTTTAATATCAGACAAAGATTAAATGCTAATTTCAAAGGGTGACTTCATCTATAAAGGGAAAAAACCTATCCAAGAACCTTATACCAACAGTCACACATGGTGGCGTGGTGTGTAGTGTGATGGTCTGGGGCTGCTTTGCTGCTTCACAACCTCGACAACTTGTTGTAATTGGCGGTAACATAAATTCTGCTCTCTACCAGAAATCCTGAAGCGAATGTTTGGCTATCAGTTCAAATCCTGAGGCTCAAAAGGACTTGAGTTATGCAGTGGGACAATGATCCCAAACACACCAGCAAGTCCAGCTCTGAGTGGCTCAAAATAAACAAAATGAATGATTTGGAGTGGTCTAGTCAAAGTCTGGAATTAAAACCTACTGAACTGTTTTGGCATGACCTTAAACAGGCTGTTCATGCTCAAAAACCCTCCAATACAGCTGAATTGAAATTACATTTCGAAGAAGAGTGGCCAAAATTCCTCCACAGCAATATGAAAGAGTCATTTTTGGTTATCACAAATGCTTGATTGCACTCCTTGCTGCCAAGAGTGGTACAACCAGTTATTAGGTTTAGAGGGCAATTATATGAAGCACCTTCATGTGACTGTTGTTGTGAATTGGCACTATTTAAATAAAATTGAACTGAATTGATTTTTTCACATAGAGTCAGGTAAATGTGGATAGCTTTTATTCCCCCTAATAAATTAAACTATCAATTTAAAAAAATATGTATTTTGGGTTATTTTGTCTAATTTTTTTTTACCACAAACACTTAAATGTGACAAATATGTGAAAACTAAGAATTCAGAAAGGGGGCAAACACTTTCCCACAGCACTATAGTAATGTCTACACATAAATAACCCACACATTTACACGTCCTACCCCAAAACTGCCCCAAATACCAATGTTTAACCAAATAACCCAGAGCATATGCTGCAGGGCAATACAGATAACACAGCATTAGAAGGTTTTTATAATTTACAGACAAAGTATAGGCACTTCATGGGATCTGAGCTCTCTGTCTCTCTTTAACTTGTCTCTGTATCTATCCATCCATTTTCTTCTGATGCAGGGCCTCAAGGGGCCTGGAGCCTACCCCAGCTGTATAGGCCTGAGAGGCAGGGTATATGCAAACAATCAGTCATGCTCACATTTGCAGCAACAGTTAATTTACAATCACTAATTAACCAAATCCCATGCATGCCTTTGGGCTGTGGGAGGAAGATGGAGCACCTGGAGAGAAAAATCTAAATTCCATACAGAAAGCCCCCCGCCCGCGCCCGCGCCCACCTCCAGGTAGGCTTTGAATCCAGAACCTTCATTCTATGAGGTGACATTGCTATCCACCACACCACTCCACTAACATCTTGTTAAATATAACATTGGCAAACAGATACTGAAAGTTTGCTGGCTAGCTACAAATTACAAACAGTGCAGTACTGAAGAGAGGCCCGGAGGCAAAGCCTTGGGAGCTAGCATAAACTACATACCCTTTCACCAGGGAAAAAGAAGGCTTTAGTCCTGCATGTCAAAATCGGTTGAGGCTGTTAGGCTACTGAAAGTTACATTACAAGATACTTTAATACAATATAAGTTCTGAAAATACTTGCACATGTGTGGGTGCTTGCATGTCACCAGTTAACATAACTGTGAAATACAGCTTGTCCAGTGAATTTTTCTGGTACATATGCAATGATCACAGATCTACAGGAACCCTCAACACCATGGAAATGCACATATGCAAGACATTTCTTGCTGCACAATACAGTGAGGTTGTGTTCTGGGGCTGGTAGATGGATGTGTGACATTCCAGGTTTTAAGGTATTCATTCAATTAAAATTAAACTATTGCAGAAATGTATCTTTTTTATATTATATTTTTTCCTTTTCAGTGAATATATAGCCGCAAGGACACTGTCAGGTTATAGTACTTTTTGTCAAATCATTTTTATTCATAAATTTATTTGGGGTGAAAATCAAAGCATTAAGCTTTTTTCCCCTCTTTTCAGTCCAAGTTTAAAAAGTTAATCTACAATCACCACGGACTTCTGAAGTGCTGAGGAGAGAGTGAAATGTTGTGAACTTCAGAAAATCACATCTCGCAATCAATTCTCGAACGTTTTGAGGCAAAAAATAAGCTAATGAAGTTTCTTCCTGTGATTCAAGAGAGATTAAAACACACCAGGAATCTGACTTGGCGCGAAGCAGAAATCTAGCTATATTTTGCCCTCCTGACTGATTTCCAAAAAGGTTTTTTTTTTTTTATATAAAGTCACCAGCCAGATCCTCACACTCATATTGCAAAGCTATGATGCAGAAATCCTTCTTCTGCAGTGCTTGTCTTATGTAAGAAATATGTGAACACACTGTACACATTTTGTGTTTTGTAGGAATCAGCCGGCCCTACTTCCCCGCAGGATTAATAATAGCTCACAGCTGACACACATCTGTCCGTCTGTTGTTTGTCTTCCACTGAGCTCCTGACCCTGATTTAAACGTATAACTATCCTTTGCTCTGTGCTGATGTCTCATTGTGTAGTTGAAATGCATCTGAAACAAGTAACTGGGTAAAAATCACGGACTCAAATGTGCCATGGTGATGTGACTCATCTATCAGGCTTATTGGGCTTTCTTTCCCTTGGTTTTCTGGTTTGCTTTACAAGGTTTTGTGGCCATACTGTTCATAAGATTCATATGAAATCAATTCTAATATTGCCAAAGAGAACTAATACCAGGTTGAACCCCCAAGACATCAGCTGATCCTTGACCAACCTATAAGTGGTAATGCATTGGGACTGAATAGAGATGTAAGCACCTTAGCAGTGCATCCACCACTGTACCCTTTTCCAGCCATTGTATTTTTAATATGGTACGCTAACACTGACTATTGCTTGCTGCTCCTTGTAAATGTACTAGCTAGTATAAAAATGATTTGCTGTTCCAAAAAACGGTGCCACACCGAACAGCTCCTTGTGATAGCTTTGGCTCTAGCAGATTCACCTGTAGTTTGCATCGAAGATGCTGACTTGTCTTCAAACATTCACCTTTTACTCTGAAGTAGTGAAATTTGAAACAGTGCATCACAAACCAGAGAAGAAGACTGTTCACTTTCAAAGGAAAAGTCATGCATTGCTACTGCAATCAACACGTTTTAGGTGCTTCTGGTTTGCATTGCACTCACTTTTTCGGTGAGTATGTGTTTCCAGACGAGTCAGTATCCTCCATCTAAACTACTGATGACTCTGGTAACATGCTAGTGGCCAAAGCAATCCCAAGATTTACAGTGTAACACTGTATAAGTCTTTGGAACCAATTTTAACCAACCACTGTGCCCTAGAGCCCAGTGATTGCCAGATGGCCACTGCCAAATTCTCTAGACTGGTGATACTGGAGCTTTTTTGTTTCATTTTCTTTGGTCTTTTTTTTCTTTATGTAATATATCAACAGTGACAATCCAGGAAATCTGTGTGTATATAAGCATGCAGACTTTCTGATAATTAGACACAGTAGACTTGTGGAAAACACCAACACAACAGTTTTTTGTTATTTTTTTTTTACTCTGCAGAAGTTAAGCACTCCTCTGTGATTTGTGTTGTTTGTGCTGCCGTGCAATGACAATCAATTCAATTCAATTTTATATATACAGCGCCAAATCACAACAACAGTTTCCTCAGGGCGTTTTATAATATAAGGTAGACCCTATAATAATACAAAGAAAACATAGAAAACTCCAACAATCATATCACCCCCTATGAGCAGGCACTTTGGCAACAGTAGGAAAGAAAAACTCCCGTTTAACAGGTAGAAATTAATGATAACACATAATTAAATGCAAAGAGGTGTATTAACACATAGGGAATCCCTCAGCAGCCTACGCCTATTACAGCATAACTGAGGGAGGATCCAAGGTCACCTGATCCAGCCCTAACTATATGCTTTAGCAAAAAGGAAAGTCTTAAGCCTAATCTTAAAAGTAGAGATAGTGTCTGTGTCCTGAACTGAAACTGGAAGCT
Source organism: Etia nguti (assembly GCA_015106755.1). NCBI lineage: Eukaryota > Metazoa > Chordata > Actinopteri > Cichliformes > Cichlidae > Etia > Etia nguti. The sequence continues at coordinate 5,131 of VUQG01041207.1, read as the reverse complement.
GGTTCCATAGAAGAGGGGCCTGAAAACTGAAGGCTCTGCCTCCCATTCTACTTTTAAATACTCTAGAAACAACAAGTAAGCCTGCAGTCTGAGAGTGAAGTGCTCTAATGGGGTGATATGGCACTATGAGGTCTTTAAGATCAGATGGGGCCTGATTATTCAAGACCTTTTATGTGAGAAGCAGGATTTTAAATTCGATTCTGGATTTAACAGGGATCCAATGAAGGGAAGCCAATATAGGAGAAATGTGCTCTCTCTTTTTGTTATCTACAATAAATCTCCTTACTATCATTCACTGAATGATCCACCAATTATCAGCGTTTACAGTAAGAGGGAGAGTCTTAGCAAAACAGAGGAGGGAAAAACCTCACTTGAAAATAATCTTCACTGGTATCCACATTCACTGAAGAACAGCTCAAACATCAGAGCAAAAAAGGGATTGACTCATTTGATCCCCAATGCATTATGTATTACATCATCAGAAGGTCCCAACACCAACTCTGTTTAAGTAACTAAATAGCTTCAAGGTTACAGGAAATAATTGAATGACTGTCATTACTACAATATAATTTCAGTGAAATTATTCTTCTCCTCTAAAGTTCTAAAAAAAAGTGTGTCATAAGTTTATACAAGTTGTTAACCTCTTACTACTTCTGTTCAGATGATTAATCAGTTCTGTACAAGGGACAAATGTTAATTAATTTTGGTATAATAATTTAAGTAGAAAGAGTAATCAAAAACTTTACTCAAATTAAAGAATAATTAAAACATTATGACTACCTTCTTAATGTGCTGTGAGTGCTGCTAAAAGAGCTACAAGAAAAAAGACAAAGCCAAATCCTTTAAGTCCTGTAAGATGTGACTTGGAAACTCAATCAAACGGAGGTTTGTTAATTCAGGAATGACAGAGCTTTCTTCTTTTTTCAGTTCACCATTTTTCTCCCTTTTGTCCTCTGATTGAAAAAAATTACAGAAAAGCTAATTTTTCAAACAACTAAAAAAAATGACAGATAGAAATCTAAGGAATCTGAAGGCTGGGATAACACTTTCACGAGTCCGTCATATTCTGATATCTGCAGTATGGCTGACATTCTACAGCACAAAGAGGCCCCTGCCATTTAAGTTTAAGTGTCTAAGTTAGTGGTGTGTTTCAAATAAATGCCCACATTCATGCCTGTACTTGTGGGTTCCCATCAGAATATATCCCAGAGCATCACACTTCTTCTTCTGACTTGTCTTCTTCCCACACTGAGTCTGTGCCATCACTTCCCCGAGTAGACAGGGGACTTCTTTAAATCCCTGTTTATGTGACGTGAAGCTTATTACATAAAATAAGCAACAATCTTCTGTTATGTCTAGAGAAATGTTACATGTCAATTTTTTACACTTTCAATGGCAGAAATAGTCGGCATGGGCTTTTAGTCTGCTTAATACATGTGAGGATGTGATGCAAGCATGTTTTGCCCTAGAAGCACTTCTTTCAGTTCATATCAGACAAATTACCTCCAGTGACCCTTGAAAACTTTTCTGCCAGTTCATTAATTCCCTCCCTGTTTTGGATGACTTTTAAAAAGACACACAACCATTGGTCAAAGTACCATACAAGATATCACTGAGCATTTTTTAAAACCTCTCAGGTCTTTACACCTGGCCATTTCCCCAACATCCAACAAACTGGAGGACCAACTCTTCAATCACTGTCATATACGTAAGTGGACGTAATTCATTAGTTCTTCAGGTTAGATTTGTATATTAACAAATAATTAAAGTTGTCTTCTTTTTAAATCCCATTAGTCATTTCACAGTGATTCTATGGAGGGTCTTGGTTTGGAAAACCACTAAACTAAACTTGCTACCAGTAGTCAAACAGAAATATCAGTCATAGATGGCACTTTTCTGCACATTTTGCGTATGACAGGTTAGACACTTTTTAGCACTTCTACTTTCCAAAAAATGGAAGAACATGGACATGATATTAAACATTTTTTAAAGTTCACTTTCCTTCCACATTTAACAATAAAGCTAAATGAAACTGAAAATTTTAATGCACTGGCAAGAAAAAGAAAGCAGAAAGCATATTAAAAGTACCTATTAATAAGAATGTTAGGTTTATTTTCAAGCTGGTCTTCTGGCCTAAAAATTCTCCATGTGTTCCTCATGGTTTTTAAATCACCATGCCATTTGCTCCTCTGTTAAATGGCAGGAAGTATGAAAGCAGCGTACCACTTTCCAGGTTCAACACTATAAAGAGTTTGAACTTTAAAAAAAGCAACAAAATCTGTAAATAGCACAAAAGTGAAAACTCATAGGTTTTATTTTTCTCTGGTCCTGGACCAAAAGGACCTGTCTGTCCACAGGCTGTACAGGGATGTTAATACTCCACATGTGCCTGACTGACTAATACCTGATGACTGCATGAGTCAGGAGAGGACAGGGGGAATAGAAAGAAAAGAGATGAAGACATGAGCTTGGCATTGACCCTGTGAGCTGTGAGAGCCAGAGCAGCATGCACTGCTGTGATTTTCTGTTAAATTTTGTGGCCGAAGTGGAGGTAAATTAAGCTTTTACTCCCACATACCCTGACTTCTACTGCAAATTTCCAGTGGTATTACAGCATTTTTTGACTTCCCCTATTTGACCGATGTGTGAGTTATTACTCTGGGAATTCTACCAGGATTTTGGCTATAAAACCTAGTGGGTATGCATTCAAACTGTGTTTTCTCATATGACTAGACAGAGGTACACTGAATGCAATGACATGTTTTGAAAATATGTGGCATTTCTATTCAGAGTACAATAAATATGGCAAAGGGAAATGGAAATGTATATATATGCTGACTTTATCACTGCTGACTGACAATTGCAGCAGCTATTTAACACCCATGTTTACAATTTGGAGAGCTCTTTTAAGTAATGGTGGCAGATGTCATTTGTGGATGTTAGTCTCAATTTCTTGGAGTATGTTACCGAAATGTAATGGTCTTTTCACATTCTTTATTATTGAGCTGTTAATTATCTCTACAAAGAAATGGGGAGATAATTAATAACTAAAAAAGCCACACTATGTCTACAATAACATGACCCCTTTCTACACTGAGTTTTGAGGCAGACAACCCATTCTGGTAAGTGTTTTATACTGAGCAGGAAGTCATACAGCTAATGTGCCTCCCATATGTACTTTATTTAAAAGTAATCTTCTCACTGATCGCTTTTTTGTAACTATTTAAAAATTTGCACCATTCTTGGTATATCTCTTACAAATACTATTTCAGCCAATACTGTATATAACTGTATAAAAACCTGTATTTTGTATTTTCTTATAACTGTATATTTGCTTCTTGAGGGAAATAACCTAAAAAGGATATAACCAATGAATAAACAGCATCCCATCCCAAATTGGTTTGCTTTTGTAAATGAATATATCATAGCATACCAAGCATGCAGTTAGCATGTATACTTAAAACTGTAAGCCTTTTACCACAATGTGAAAGGAAAGGCTGTCGTTTGGTGTAAAATTTCTTAGTTGATCCTCTAAGAGAAAATGTAATGTTTTGAGTTTAAGAAAAAATATTAAATTGGTCTTACAAAAGGCATCCACCGTAGGATGATACATCTACAGGCAAGCAAAGCGGCAAAGACCAGATGGTATGGGCTATATGGGTGAGGATAGAGTCACAGGTATTGCGGGCCTCATCAGCGCCAGGAAAACATTTGGCTAATTTAGCTTTGCTCAGATGATTTCTGTGCAGCTCTTTAAATTGCATTATATTAAGATGTGTCCAGGATGAGGAATAATTAACTTTCAATTTGACTTTGTCCCACCAGGAGTCCTAAAGCTGCACTTCCATCTCAGCCTCCCATTTTTGTTTGATTTAAGTGAGTGGAGAGCAGTCAGAGTGAAAAATATAGGTACAGTATATAACCTGGTTGGGTTTGCTGGTTTATCTAGAATATTTGATTCTTCAGCATGTAGATGTGGGAATATGGTGCAGTAATATGACAAAACAACAAACCTAAAGATAGCAGAAAAGATATTATTTGGGGGAGATTTTATTTGTCGTTTTATTGCTGAGTTTGGCAAGGGGCAGCAATGAGGATGTTAGACAAGAACTGGACTCTATTTGACACAAATCTAGTGCATGCTCATATTTCCAACTCTGTATTTTTTTCTGTATTTGTTGCCCAGTAGTAAAGCATAAAAAAACAAAAAAAAACAAAACCCTCCACCCATCTTGCTACCACTTACAAAATTTCCTCTGGAATTAAAAAAGCATTCTGATTCTGACCTGCAGAGTGTGTTTCTTAATTCTTTCTACCTTGCCTGCCCACACAAATGAATGTAAATTTATTCAATAATTTCTAAGGGTAGTTTTATGGGACCTCTTAAACAGCTGGGTAACGTTAACCCCTAGATAATGAAAACCTCTGGATGAAAGATGAAAAGGAATTTGCCCTCGCTGTGATATAAAGTAATAGATCATCTGCATACAGGTAGAGATGGTGCTCTACATTTTCCCATCTTTTACCCTGGAGCTGTGTTGTTGCTTTCAGTGCTAAAGCTAAGGGTTCAATGGCGAGTGTGAACAATGATGGTGAGAATGATCACTTTTGATGGCTTCTGCAGGATTGTGGAAAGTATGCTGAGTACTGACTATTTCTATGAACACAAGCTTAGTGTGATGAATAAAGAAGCCTTACGATGTGTGGTGGCAGATTTCTTTTCTCATGTATTAATCACATTAGTTGTAGTAATATCACTTTCTCACTTTACTATAGTAAGAGCACTCCTGTCACTAGTTTGCATGCATGTGGAATGTTAACACAGTGAGGCCATTGTAATGGGAGACATTAAACAGATAGTGGGACTCTAACTGATCACAGCCACAGAAACAGCAATTCGAAACAACAATATTGCAGAAGTGGAAGCAGAGCAACTATGGACGAAAGTATCGGCCTGTCTCAGCAATGCAAAGCCTCCACCATCCAACATCACCATGGAGGAGAGGAAGGCACTCACATCACTTAGTAATGACAACAACATTATCATCCTTCCGGCAGACAAGGGTAGGCGCACAGTACTGCTAAACCAGAAAGACTATCATGAAAAGGGAAAAGTCTGAAAAGGGAAAGA
>VUQG01041206.1:0-15452 GCA_015106755.1 Etia nguti | reverse complement strand
AGAGCAAGCTACACACACACACACACACACATGTACACGCACACGCGCAGACACATGCACACGCGCACACACACACACGCACGCACACACGCGCACACACACACACACACGCGCGCACACACACGCACGCACGCACACACGCACATGCACACGCACATGCACACACATCTTACTTAATTACTTGTCAGACAAAGTAATTAATTACATTATTCATTACAGTGCTGTCTCATAACGACATAAAATTTCCTGGAATTCGTCACATAACTCCTCATTAAACATCGCCTGAGCCGACAGTCACACACCAACCCAAATACCTATCCTAATGCACACACACGCACACACACACACACACGCACACACACACACACACACACACACACGATCTTCGTACTAGTTTTTACATGTGACACAAAACAAAGATGAAAACCAGTCGAGGTGACTTCAATGACTCTACTGAGGAAACCTGCACAGGTAGAAACTGAATTTAGCTCAGTAATGCATTACATTACTGTGTAACTGACAAATGTAATGTGACCCGATCCAGTAATTAATCACAAACATCCTTTAAATTGTTCCACTTCCTATTAACTCTACACTACAAAGACTGGCTGCAGTTCAGTCGGAGCTCAGCAGGGGGCGCTCTGAGATCAGGACGGAACACTTCTCACCTCAAAACAAGGTGCCATAAAGCAGCTTGTGGTGCTGTGATGTGAAACCTGTGAAACATCAGCCGAGTGAGGAGGTTCAGTCTGCTGTGAGGCCTTTAGAGGACCTGTTGTGGGTCTGTAATCAGGTTGTGTTATGTGGCTGCAGGCAGCCTGCCAGACTTTCCTACTTTTGTTTATTTCTGTCAATAAACTCGAGGCTCGTTGCAGATGATTCGATCTACTTCCTGATCAGTATCGTCAGCTGTTATTGTGATCTCGCTCTTTCTTCACGGTGGGACGTGTGTTATGTAATGATGACGTTGATGTGAGGGGCGTTAGGCTTCAACAATCTGCCTCCAGCCTGTCCTGGGCTGCCTCTCATGGTGCTGCCATGATGTTTGGGTTCTCCAGCCCACCTCTGAGCGGTCCGTGTCCCAGATCCGCTCTGATAACCACACTCTGTCTCATTGTACAGCTCCTCATCTCAGGTCATTTTTGCTCACATTCACATGCTGATCTTGTTCGGGTCACCTTTAACAATTTGGCCACATGGAGTCATAAGGAGACACGTCTGACATGCTGCTGTTGCAGAACTTGCTCTTGCTCAGGTACACGGTATGAACAGGTGTAAATTGGGACACCTTCACCTCACACCTGTAGGAGCTGCTCGCCCGTGAAGCTCCCGGCACACAGATTAAAGCCAGACAAGGGTCAGAGCTCTAACACACACCTTACACACCGACATTCACACACAGGTAATGCTTAGTCAGACCAGGTGTGTCTCTGTTGAACCCTAGACTGGTCCGTCCATGACTGGCTGACTAGTGATTAATTGATTGATTGATTGATTGCTACCTTCCAGAAGATGAAACAGAGAATGCAGAGGAGGAGGAGCCCGCAGATGACTGACAGAATGATGTAGCCAATGGGAACACTTTTCTCACCATCTGGAGGACGCCACAATACTCTAAGCTGAGTCTGCACATACACAGATTTACCAAATCAGCACTTCAACTGCGGAACTGGTGTGTGTGTGTGTGTGTGTGTGTGTGTGTGTGTACCTCTATAAGTGTATTTGTCCACAGTCGGGCTGAGATTCGGATAACTGCACTGAAGCCCCGCCCCAAGTCTGTGACATCACACACAAACCTGACGCAGCCTGCCTCACCACTGCTGCAGTTCTACACACACCAACATGATCGATCGATGATTGATTAGTGATGCTGAGCTGATAAGTTAATGTTATCGTTATGGATGAGATCAGTAATAAAGTTTCTTCACCACATGAACAGTCTGTCTGTGTGAGTTTGTCTCCTCCTGCTGGACCGATGGAGAAACTGCAGACACACCTGAGGAGTTTCCAACCAGCTGCAGGAGTCCAAATACAACATTGAATATCAAAACCGGGAATTTTTAAAATTTTCTGAGAAAAGTTTTGTTATTTTGGATTTGATGCAGTGACATGTTTCAATAAAGTTTTTCCAAGACCAGCGAAAGGTTTTAATGCTGAAAACCAAAAACAGCTTTTAAGGAAATATAAACAGGGAACATGAGATCTCTGGGTAAAAACATGGACGAGCTGTGTGCTGGTTAGAAATCAGAGGGCGTATCAGGCTGCACCAGACCTCAGCGCCACTGGACCCGATTTTTTCACTGTTCAGGCCAACAGAGACACCAAGCTAAGCAGTTAGGAAAAAGGTGGAGGGGTTGCAGTGTTTGTTAATGCAAGGTGGTGCAATCGCATCCTGGACGAACAAGGGTGAGTTGAGAAGGATACAGCGTGAACTCCGGCATCTCTTCAAGCTGAGCCTGCAGCAGTAAAAGGTGCAGATGCTGCTGAAGACATCAACATTATGTTTAGTGCTGATGCCAAAGAAAGCCTCCCCTTCTGGCCTTAATGACTTCAGAGCAGTTGCATTGATGTCACATGTCACGAAGGTGAACCAAAGACTGGTTCTTGCAGGTGAAATATGCTCTCGACCGTCTTCAGTTTGCTTTCAGCCTCTCGTGCAGGTGGATGATGCTGTTATCTACCTGCTGCAGTGTGTTCACTCTCACCTAGGTAGTACTGCCTTTAATACCGTCCGTCCACTTAGAATGTGAGTCATCATGTCACACTCAGTGTGTGGATTTGGAGAAAGATGACCCAAATGCAGGACTCACAAGCCGATAGAGTATATGTGCACGGTGTTTATCATGAAGACAGGATGAACAGAACATGAAAGGCTGAAGTAAACTGAATGACTGAACTGAAAACGCAGAATCACCGATGACAAGACAAGGAACTGAGGGAACCCGAGGGTTTAAATACGCCGGATAATGATGAAGAATAGAAACAGGGGACAACACGGCTCAACCAAGCCTGACTAATGACACAGGAAGTAGAAGTAAACATAATGCACACAGACAGATGACCAGCACAATAAAACAGGAAACATACATGTGAAAATAAACAGTGACAAAAGGTCCAGAACTGAAGACACTGGGTCAATGATCCAGGAACCCTGACACACCACTTCTACTGTCTCCTGACCATCTGAGTGTGTACGCCTGTCCTGTCTGATGTGCTGGTCAGTAATACTGGCGCAGTAAAGTCAGTACCTGCACTTGGGCCCTTCTCTCACCACTCCACACGGACACTGTCTGTCCGTCCATCTGTCTTAATAAGGGCGAGTGAGAGTGTCACAGGTACAGGTGACAGCTCAGTGACTGTATGAGCGAGCAGCTCCCATTGTTTGGATTTTTAGGCTTTTTCAGATTTTTTTTTTACCTTTTGTAAAAATAACTCTAAGATGATGAATTATTATTTTACTAATGCGTGATGAAAGCTAAGCTGGCTTCGAGTTATTCTACTGACATTCACCTGTGACGCACTCACTCTAACCACAGCAGGAACCTCCCACCACACTCTGTCCAAACATTCACATATTTCAGATTTAATAAGTAAACGCTCACATATGTGACAGAGACAGGTGACAGGTGAGATAGACAGATTACAGACCTTGAAAGGGTCAATTTGAGATGTGTTCAGGGTCCAGCAGCTCAAAGATTCTTCAGACGCGTTGGAGAAGATATAGAGCAGGAAGTGATGTCGCCAGGTGGAGGGAAAGTCCACCGTCAGCCGAACATTGACCGCACTCGGGCCCTGATTCCTCAGCTACACAACAGCACGATCGATACCATCAGTACGACACAGTTTTATGTCCTGACACAAAGGTGAGGTGGGACTGCTGTCAGAGAGACTCAGGCTCACCTCGTAGACATGTTCCACCAGTGGACCCACTTCCTCTAAACTCCCAGGGTGCACTGCAGGCTGCCAGTCAGGGAGGGGCAGGACAATGTCTTGGGGGGAAGAGCCTCTGAAAGATGACGGTGTGGTCATGATGTGAATCGACTCAGACGCTGAACAAAGAAACAACGTGTTGATTTTTTTTTTACCCTCTAATCAGCAGCGTGGCCTCGGCCTCCACCTGAACTGCCACTGTCACCTCGTTACTGCTCGAGTTCACCGGGTTCTTACTGGGACACAGACGAACGGGCAGATGTTGACATAATGACCAAACATGCGTAGAGTGAACCAACAGAAACGGTGCATACCTGCGTATTCTGAGGTTAAAGGTGATGTGACTCTCCACCTCCTCCAGGTAACCGACGCTGAACAGGAGACCTGTCTGCAGCTAGACACACACACACACACACAGCTCTGCATCATCTCACAATCAGGTCAGCAAAAGCACCTTAAAGAGGACCCGTTTTGCTCACACCGGCAGAGGGACATTTGGACCCACTGCACCACAGCGTCCACAGCAAAGATGCATGAGTAGGTTTCATGATAAGATACGCATATATCTTCTGAATCCTCAACTGATATTTCACTAGTTGGGACCACATCGTCAGTTACGATGAGAAATGATGGATGAGGGACCGTGAACTGGTGCTGCGGTTTGGGGAAGGCCTCGAAGGGGACTGGCAGCAGCTCCCGGGTCGGGCAGATCCCCATGTACTGATGAGAAGTGAATGAAAGGAAAGGAGAAGAAAAGAAAAATAGGGGGGGGGGCATATACAACCTGAGGCTGGAAGGGGCGTGAGTGAAGTGTGGTCTCCACTTAAGCTGTCCAGTAATAAATGAAAATATGCAGAGTATTCTGTTTAAATACAGGAGATACACAACTGTAAAGATAAAGTAGTCACAGATGAGGATGTGGACCGCTTGGGGTGAACAACTGGTGTCCATCAACTGCAAAAGATACTGATCTCAGATGCCAGGAGTCCACATCCTCCCAACTCTGCAGAATACGTTTGATGACAAGAGTTTCTAAAAACATCTCTAACCCAGCGATGGCACGGCCGCGGTGCTGTCTATGTGCACGCACCCAAAGAAGCAAAACTGAGGATTATGGGTAAATAAATGTAAAGTTTGGTCACACAACCATAGTGGATTGGGGACGCGCTCACCTTGTGTCCTTGTTTCATGGGGTTCCCGAGGTCGCAGGTAACAACCACAGTCTGGTTCTCCTTCCTCTGCACGCACACCAGCCTGTTTACGCCCTGTTCACACAGACATCAACGTAACACACAGCTGGCTGTCAGAGTGTGTGTGTGTGTGTGTGTGTGTGTGTGTGTGTGTGTGTGTGTGTGTGCGTGTGTTACCTGACTGCTCTGGAAGTGTGTGTGTTCAGGGATTTGGACCATGAGCTCGGTCTCGTATGCTCCCTCACCACTGTTCATGGCCGACACCAACAGCAACACTGACTGATCGCCGCCAACAAGCACAGTGTCCGATGCACTGACACACACACACAAGCTTCAGCTCACTAAAAACATCTGGAACAGGTGTTAAACTTCTGTCCATGTGGGAACAACAGCTCCACAAAGATGCTCTGATAGAAAACAGACATGTCCACCTGCTCTATGAGCTTCACCTTTTAGCTTTATGGATGTGGCCACCTGCTGGACCTACACCTGGACGTCCATGTGTGGACACTCACAGTGAGTACAAATCAGCCAATGACAAAACCAAACTGAGAATTCTGTTCATGTAAGAAAGTTTGACTCACAGGTCAGCGCTCAGCTTCAGCTCAGGAACACAGACGTTATCGGCCCCACAGTCCAGGATGATCCTGGTCTACACACACACACACACACACACACACACACACACACACACACGCGCACACACACACACACACACACACACACCCATGCACATATAGAGTAAACTTTTTTGCTTGGAATTAAAAAAGTTTACTCTATGTGTGCATGGGTGTGGATGTGTGTGGGTGTGTGTGTGTGTGTTAAACTTACCTGTGTTGCAGTGTGTGTCTGTCCATGTAAGAGAGCATGTTGGGTGGTGTTGAGGAGGCTGATGTCAGCAGTGATGAAGATCGGACTCAACTTATCCCGAACTTCTTCTTCAGACTGCGCACACACATCCACACAAACGTCCACACACACATCCAAATGCAAACACACACACATGAACAGGTGTGACTGTGTTTCCCAGTTTTCTCCCTTCATTGTTTTTTTATTCTGTTACTTACTCTCAGGTATGCTGTGCGATTCACACAGGCCACACCCACTTTCCTTTTAATTGTTAGCTCCATCGTCTCTTGTGGCTGATTGGCCAAGAGCAGCAGGGTCCGTCTGGCCATTGGCTGCTTCATCCTATCCAGCTTTAGTTCCACCTCCAGAGCTGTGTTAGCCAATTAGCAGAGAGAGAAAAATAAGGTCACCAATAGTAAAGTTTTACATGTCTGAGGACACATTTACCTGAGGATTTTACCTGTTTCCTCTGGAAGTCTGTGACCTGACAGGTGGACACACATCTGTATGACAAAACTGAAGAGACACAGAACATTTGGACTGAAACTTTGGTGTGAAGTTTATATTTCTTCACATTTTTCACTGATATTTGCCAATATGCAGATGATGCTGAACTTTTCATCAACACTTTATCCTGATGCCTCAAACTCTCCAAAGATAGCTTGAACCTCTCAATAGTCTAACACACCTGTGCAGCTCCTGAAATCAGACGACTTTAACAAAGAGAAAAGTGTCTGGGGGCTCGTTTAAACCACGGCGTCGCATCCAGCAGCCAAAGAACAACCCTAACCCTGTGGAGCCACCTCAAGCTGCTCAAGAACCACTGGAACCTCACTGAAACCACTCCGTTCATATTTTTTAATTTAATTATGATTTAATGACTTATCTTTCATCTTTTTTAAAAGATAAATAATAAGCTCAGTTGTTTTTATGGCTGAATTTATTGGAAGGAAGTTTGATCATTACCAGGACACAGATTGCTTTTGTCGATAACAGAGTTTGACATCTGGATAAAGGAAGTCTGGCAGTAGAGACACATAGACTCTGGACCGGATCACTGTCCAAGACCTGAACACACACACACACACACACACACACACACACACACACACACACACACACACACAGTGAAAACACCATCCAGCTGTTGCAGTTGTTGCAAAGGGTTTATGTGGAATTCAAATCATGGCGTCCTGTTGTTATTTAGACTGCTGTAGCGTTTTCAGTGGGAGAAACGCTTCATCACTCATCCAAGTGATTTCACATATGGACTTCACTGAACAAGTAAGTACATTTGCATGAAGACTCACACTAGCACCACTGATTAACAATGGGCTGTGAGGTCAGTTTTATGATCATTAATATGCAAATTGTCATGACCTTTGATCAATGACCATTGACTTTGGGCTCAAACCAGCGTTCCTCCCTGTCCAGGATGTGTACATCCTCGTCATTGAAAGAGTGTCCACTGGCCTGTAGGTGTAAATAGACTGCAGAGTCCTGGCCTGACGAAGTAGCTCTTCTCTGTTGTGCCATCCTCTTAGCCAGAGGTTGTTTGGTTTCCCTGATGTATAAATCCTGGCAATCCTCCTGGCACTTAACAGTATACACTATGTTATAACCTCACTCTTGGATTACTGCAACTCCCTTTTAATAGGGGTTGGCCAGGGCACTCTGTCACGCCTGCAACTGATGCAAAATCCTGCGGCACGGTTTTTAACTGGTAAAAGAATATTTGAGCATATTACTCCAGCTCTGGCCTTTTTACACTGACTTCCAATTGAATTTAGGATCTATTTTAGAATCCTTTAACTGGTTTTTAAATCCTAATGGTCTGGCACCTGTATATTTGTCCTATCTGCTGAAGCCATCTGATCTGCTACCTGGGATAACCACATTTCAGGGCCTTCTTGATGTGATGTTCTTCCCTGGCTGTTGTGTTGTTGGGGATGGTGTTCACTCCGTGTTGTAGCGTCCTGATGACACCCAGTTTGTTGTGGTGCTGGATCAGTCATTGTGCAAAGCTACTGTTTATAAGGCTGGGGAAACCTGCAGTCAGCTGAGACTGAAGGAGTCTTTGCATGAAATGTTTCTCCCACTGAAAACGTCCAGATGAACAGAATCAACTTTTTGGGATTTCCTTATGATTGACATGCATTGGTTGTACTTCAGATTTGTAAATATAAGTCAGATTAATCTACAATACTCTATAAAGACTGTAAAGACTTGTAACAGTATAGGTCTAAGGGTTAATGGAAGTCTTGGATCTCTGGAGTTCTGTGGGCCCTGAATGTCTGGAGACCTGAGGCAGTTTATTATTACCAGTACTTCAGATGATCAGGCCTTTACCTGTAGACAAATGCTCGGTCCGCAGCCCACGCTCCAACCAGCAGATCTACAAACACAAAGACAAGCACACAGATTATTGATTGCTGATTAGCTGATTGCTCCTTATCAATCTGCATTATTGATATAATAATTGTATTTATTTGTTTTACTTGTCATGTGTTGTATTTGTTGTAACTTTTGCTGCCCTACTGGCCAGGTCTTTCTTGGAAAGTAGATTTAAATCTCAGTGAGACTTTCCACTTGGATCAATGATGGATAATAAAACTAAACAACATGAACATACCTGGGTATCCATTTCCATCAATGTCTGCACCGGATCTCAGAGTAAAGCCAAACGCTGTCCTGCTGCTAGGCAACGGACTGTTAATCACCTGGGAGGGTGTGCCTGACAGGCCATTACTGTTGCCCAGGTAGATGAACACCTGGCCCTGCCCACTTTCCCCTGACCAGGGGGCACCAACAGCCAGATCTGCAGATAAACAGCTGATATGACCCAGATCTCACAAGGACATTTATTTGCATTTCTTTCTGCAGTTACCTTGATAACCATCCATATCCAGGTCCCCCAGTGCAGCGAGGGCGGAGCCAAAACGCCCGTACAAGGAGAGGCCAATCAGTGATTGGTCTGGCTGAGAGGAAAAGGTCTTCTTCTGCAGGTACAAAACCACCTGGACAACAATAAATACAAAAAAATCTGTTTGATTGATCAACAAATTAAATATTAGTATGATCAGAAAAATATGCAAAAATATTTAAAGTCAGACAGATTTATGTGCTTCAGGCATTGCACTCGTTTCTTTTTCAGCAAGTACCTACAAACTGATTCAGTACCAACTCCTAAAGCTGGACTGGGAAATAAAACTAATGACAAAAATGTAAAATATTCATATTCAGATGAGTTTGACCCTTTGTGGTGTTCTACAGTCAGACTGAACGAAAATATGAATGAACCGTTATTAAGAATTAGTCCTGGCAGGCCATGAATTCAGTCACACACAGCTAATCTATTACTCTAGAGCAGGGGTGGTGAACCTTTGTCATATGAGGGGCCATTTACATTTTTAGACAGTTCTCCGAGGGCCATACTATTATAGACACATACCTAGGGATTCAAAAAAGGAAAACAAAAAAAGTCTATAACTGCTGGGTTACTAAGCCTCATTAGGTTTCAGCTTCTTGGTTATTAATGCACTCAGCGCAAAAGTTGCATGCGTAATATTCTCTCTGCCAGTCGTTTGAAAGCTGCTTGTTAAGGACTCAAACTCTGACCAAGAGAGTTCATTTTGAGTTGAGAGCACTTCAGCATGTTTCGAACTGTAATGGCACCAGCGCCTCGCCACAAACTAGGCACAGTGGCTTGCCTTTCACTGCAACACAGAAAAATATCATTCAGATCAATCAAATCAAATCAATCAATCATTTTTCCTGGAATACGCAGCATTCTGCATCCTCCTTCCTTTTCTTGACAGCTGGCATGATTCATCCTTTGTTATCTGTGTCAATCACGTAATGATGCACATAATCTCATTTTGACTTGAACATTACTGTTTTATCTCAGAAAACTAATGACTGTCAATATTTTTTTCCTGATTTTTTTATTTGTTCATGCTATAGGTGCATTTATAACATATATGCATTTTATTGCTCTGTGGTCCGATTGAAATGGTCTCGTGGGCCATATACGGCCTGGATGTTCCCCACACCTGCTCTACTATAGTTGCTCCACACCTAAAAGCCACTTTGCAAGCCACCAGGTCCTCCTTTGTGCTGTTTCTGACTTATGTCATAAATAGAAATCATATTTGTCGTCACTGCTCCTGCTTGGTTCTGAGCTGGGTTTTTGTTGTGTGTCTGAACAGATTGATGTCACCAAATACAAATTACTGCAGAAAAAAAAAACCTGACCGAACAAAAAAAACTGCTTTTCAATGTTCATACCTGTCCTCTCTCCTGTAACTGCTCCTTCACTCTGTCCATGAAGAGTGGAGCTCCAATCAGCACATCATCCAGACTGCATACAACCGGGCAGACAGAGAGACAGTAATGTAAACCGCTCTGATGTCTGTAAGTGTCCAAAGCAAACTTCTTCTTACCCGTCACTGTTGATGTCAGCCACAGCTACACTGTGTCCAAAATATGACGCCACCTGCAGGAGATAGAGACACCACAGGTCCACTTTCAGAATTCCAAATTGTACTGCTGCTATTTCTGCAGCAGATGGAGGTTTTATACCTGAGCTCCCAGAAAGGTGTGGTGAACTCTGAGAGATCCAGTGCTTCTTCCATCATAGATCTTTACCTGTTAACACACAGATGGATGAAGTCCAGGTAAACCACAGAAAACAGAAAGTCAGGCTCACCTCAACACACGGCTTGGGCTCTGGAACCAGGCTCCTGGAGAGGAGATGGACTCTGTCTCAATCTGGAGTTGCCCTGGTGAGAGGCGGCGGACTGTGGTGGGTATCCTAGTATCCCCTCAGCTTGCTGCCTGTAGGTTGGGGTTTCTCACTGTGAATGAGAGGGTTTGTTCCCTGCGCCTTCGGGTCGGGGAATGGGTCCTGACTGTTGTCTGCACGTATGCGCCAAATGACAGTTCAGAGTACCCAGCCTTCTTGGAGTCCCTGGGCAGGGTGCTTGAGGGTTCTCTACATGAAGACTCTGTTGTCCTACTGGAAGACTTCAATGCTCATGTGGGCAATGACAGTGAGACCTGGAGGGGCGTGACTGGGAGGAACGGCCTCCTGAATCTGAACCTGAGCTGTGTTTTGTTGTTGGACTTCTGTGCAAATCACAGTTTGTTCATAACAAACACCATGTTCGAACATATGAGTGTCCATAAGTGCACGTGGCACCAGGACACTCTAGGCCACAGGTCAATGATCGATTTTGTAATCGTATCACCAGACCTGCGGCCATTTGTTCCAGAAACTCGGGTAAAGAGAGGGGCTGAGCTGTCAACTGATTAACCTGTGGTGGTGAGTTGGATCAGGTGGCAGGGGAGGATGCTGGACAGACCTGACGCACCTAAACATATAGTGAGGCTGCGCTGGGAAGGTCTGGCAGAGCCCCCGGTCTGCGAGGTCTTCAACGCACACCTCCGGCAGAGCTTCAACAGCATTCCAAGAGAGATTGGTGACACTGAGTCCGAATGGACCATGTTCAGCGCCTCCATTGCTTGGAACCACCAGGCTGAAGAAGGAGTCCTATCAAACTTGGTTAGCCTGTGGGACTTCGAAGGCAGCCACGGCTCAGCCAGTGGTTGAAGCAAAAACTCGGGTGTGGGAGGAGTTCGGAGAGGCCATGGAAAAAGACTTTTGGACCACCTTGAAGAGATTTTGGCAAACCGTCAGGCGACTCAAGAGGGGAAAGCCGTGTGTATAGTGCTCCCTGCTGACTTCGACTGAGAACATTGTCGGGTGGTGGAAGGAATACTTCGAGGACCTCCTTAATCCTATGGGCACGTTTTCCGTGGAGGAAGCAGTCTGGGGAAGAGGGAGATAACTCGCCTATCTCCGGGGACGAGGTCACTGAGGCAGTTAAACAGCTCCTTGGTGTCAGAGCCCTGAGGTTGTGTGTGTGTGTGTGTGTATGTGTGTGTGTGTGTGAGTGTGAGTGAATTTGGGTGAATGGGACTGAAAGAGCTTTCAGTGCTCAAAATTAAGTAGAAAGGTGCTCTTTAAGTACTGCTCTATTTACACTGCATCACCAGTCTAAACTGATGAAATCCATAAAAAGCTGGAGAATAAAGTAGAAAACAGTAGAGAGTAGGGCTGGGCCATATTATACCGTTCACGGTAATACCGGTATAACATTAGGCAACGATAAGAAAATGAAATATCGTGATAGAATATGGGTAAAACGCGCATGCGCAGTGCCTTTGTTTTCATACGCACATGGCGGAAAAAGCATGGCGGCGACGGAGAATGAGAAGGGCGAAAGCTGATCGTTATGCCCTGCCCTAGTAGAGAGTAGAGTAAAAAAAAAGAATCTTACTGTTCCTGCTGTGTTTCTGTCATTTGGAACACCGACCAGATAATCTGAAACATAAACAGTGAGACGACCACTTATATTATGTTACATTGTACTGTATTATATTGTATTATATTGTATTATAACCTGGTGTGGAGTCTCCAGTCAGCAGGCCACTGGCCACCGAGTAACCTGAAACAAATATGAACCAATTTCAAGTGAATTCTGAGAAGTGTAGTAACACCTGATAACAGGTGGAGCTGCGCTTTTATTCTATAAACTTGAGATACCTGTCAGAATAAAAGCCTTCCTCAGCTACTCACCGTGGTAAACATCATAGCCTCCCCTCTCATCTGATTGGCTTATGCCCGCCACATATTTTATAGGATCGTCGCTCATCCCGCTGTTGAGGATGTCATCAACACCAATGGTGATCACCTGACCTGCAATCAGCACAGTGTTCGTCAGCACTGATGTCAGCAATGATTGTCAGCACTAACCTGCAGGCGGTGGTAAGCAAGTTCTTTAAAAACAAGAAACAGACTGAGGCTGAAATTTATTCTTAGCGTTCTGATGAATATCAGTGACATTTTTACTATGTTTTCTTACTTGTTGAACAGAATGTCCTGGTTCTGCTTTCAAGTCTATTCAAAGTTTAATGTGTAATTACAGTCAGTGGCCAGCAGGGGGGGCTCACCCTGAAAGAAGAAGCTTCCTGGAGCTCCGAGCACCAGCCGACCATCCTAAAACATGCAGGGACATGAAGCATTAGCGCCACAATGTGGACCAACATCAGCATCATCAGGCTATTCTGTGATGTCGCTCCCACAGGAATGACTCCACCCACCACCATCTCACCTTGGTGACATCAGCGGTGAAGCCAACCTCACAATATCGCTGGTCATTTCCTAGGCAACAAGAAACAGATATAAGACAGGAAACAGGAAGTAGTAAGGCCCTTTTTCTGTTCTGTGTGTCTTCTTACTGTTGCGCATGCGTTTGTAATCTTCCTCCATCATGAGCCCTCTGCAGGGGGAGAAGGGGGTGGAGTTTCCTGTCTTGTGTTCCAATATGAGACAGTTCCCCACAGGCGTTATCCCTGACTCCGCCCCTCCCCTCTGAACATTCCAGTGGAAGAGCGGCGCACATGCCTGAGAGGTGCACAGCGAATGGTGAATGAACTTCGCAAAGAGCTCATCTGCTGCTAGTGTGTCTGTAATGAGCTGTGCAGCCTGCAGAGGGCGCCAACAGACTGCGACTTACCAGCAAATGTGTGCTGCTGACTGATCGCACCGCTGCCCCGAACCACTGCTGGCTCTTTAAGCTGAGAAACAACAGACCTGAACTGCGGTGGACCTCATCACCTGCAGCAGGTAAGATAAACACAGCATGATGTGTATGAGGTCAGGATGTGAGAGCAGGTGACGCTGCTCTGAATGCAGGACACACACAGACTGAACATTATGTTTTTGTTTTTAGTGTTATTCATCTCTGTCTCTCTTCCACAGCATCCGCAGCATGTCTTCCTTCTCTCACCCCAACTGGTCGCAGCAGATGGCCTCGCCCCTCCCTGAGCCTGGTTCTGCCAGAGGTTTCTTCCTGTTAAAAGGGAGTTTTTCCTTCCCACTGTCGCCAAAATGTTTGGTCATATGATTGTTGGGTTTTTTTCTGTATGTATTATTGTATTGTCTACCTTACAATATAAAGCTCCTCGAGGCGACTTTTGTTGTGCTTGGCGCTGTATAAATTAAACTGAATCGAACTGAAGTGTTCTTTTAAAGATTGTGAGATTTCTGCTGACTGTGCAGGTCTTAAAGGTGTGCCAGACTCACCTGTCAGATCAAAGTCAATTATTCCACAGTCCCTGGATGACCAGGGGCAGAGGAACACACCCCCTCCCTCAATCACTCCTGATTGGCTGGTGTTGGCTTTGGGCGCTCCAATGACGACAAAGGACCTGCAGAAAGATTCTGCTGTTTGAGTGTTACCATGGCAATCATAGCTCAGCAACATTTAAACCATGTGAAGCACCTGCATAGAGCAGGTGAGGAAAGCAGGAAGTTACACACACAGCTAAGAGAATCCTGTCAATTTTCAAAATAAAAGACCCTATGCAGCCCAAACACACTGCCTCTGAAGCACTCCAGGTGTTATTTGAACCACAACAGATGTGCCAGGTGTATTTCAGCTGTGCATCCAATGAGTGAGGAAAATCTGCCTTAGGGTTTATCTTAGTTTACCTTTTATTTAATTTTTACAGACAGGAAATTCTAAGTTATATCCATGAAATAAGATGGGGGTCTGGGGAGAGGACCCCTTCCTGTCTGAGCTAAATCACCTGGTTCAGGTGTTTTCACCAACTTACTTGTTATTGATGGTGTGAAAGTCAGCGGAAAATCCAAACAGACTTCCTGTTGGTCCTCTGAACATGACTTCATCGAGCAGGTTCAGACTCACACTCAGAGTCACACACAGCAGCACACACACACACCTAAACACACACATCGCACCTGTCCTGCCGTCTCACTGCTGCCTGCCTGACTGTGTGGAGTCTGAAGTAGCTGCTGTGTTTGAACTTATAAACTCTGTCTGTGTGTGTGTGTGTGTGTGTGTGTGTGTGTGTGTGCGTGCGTGCGTGTGTTTTGACAGATCATTGACAGCTAGTTGTGTCAGTTTAACTGCTGAGCTGCTGCTTCCTGTTGATAGGACCTAAAAATAAAAGCCTCCTTATCTGAGTTTAATGTTTCTGTATTTGTGGTGAGTTCAGGGACATCCAGGAAATGACTCTGTCTTCTTCATCTTTACACTTGGCTGTTGTTTATTATCCTTCTCAGAGTCCAAAGTAACTCCTTCACGTTATCTCTGTGAGGCCTAAGTCATCTTCAGTGATGACAAGAAGCTGACACTATGTTTAATTGTGTCAAAAGTCTTCAGGGGACAACAATAATCTTCACTTTATTTATTACAGACAGAATTAGCTCATGATGTGTTCCAGTGTTTATAAAAGCTTGACGTATTGTGTCACCAATATTGAATTTCTTGAAACCTAGTCCCACCCTATCATGTGATTTCCTGAGGTCAGATGGCCCAGGATGTGAGTGGGCGTTAAGGCATCTGGGAAGGGATCTCAAAACTGGATTATAGATGGCAGACAGTTGGTGTCGTC
>VUQG01041203.1:0-21450 GCA_015106755.1 Etia nguti | reverse complement strand
GGCGCCTCACACACACACACACACACACACACACACACACACACACACACACACACACACACACACACAGCACCGATATGATCACACAAGTAGCATTGTCCAAATCTCTTCCATTATTTTTATCATTTTCTTACATTCTCTCCCTCTTTTGCTTAATTTCTCAGCTCTCATTTGACTTTTTCACTGTCCTGTCCTCTCACTCTGTCTCCCTTCTTCCCTTCCTCTCTGTGTCTGTGGATATTGACTGTACGGTGAGAGAGAGAGACTGTCCCAGCAGCACAAAACCTAATGGCAGGCGTTATTAGCCCTTTGAGCCGAGCCGTCTCGCTCTCACACAGAGCCACATTCTGCGAACACACTCCCACACCATTATGTATAATAATAAGCATGTTCTCTTCCACATGTGTGTTTCTGCAATCAATCATACATGCGCTTTTTGTGGCTTTTGTTCAAACACTCGTGACACAGATGGATGAATGTGAGGAAATTAAAATGAACAAACGCACATGGAACACCAGATGGCAAATGATGAGGCCCGAAAAAAACACACCAAAAAAACAAACAAACCACATGCTGAATAAGACAAAAGGCAAAAAACACCAGAGGAGATCAGAGATGAAGGCGGATAAAAGCGTGAACGACAAGACCAGGAAGGAGGAAAGACAGAATACTTCAATTAAGAAAAATGTTGTTTAACCTGTGAGTACGACCAGGATTTGTGGTCTTTACCTTAATTTACGTGTTTATTGATTTTGTTTTCAGCTTTAATTTATTGTCCATTTCACTACCATCCCACCCACACAGCCTATTTTACGCTCCAAAGACTTTCTTCACTTTAAGGCTTCTTTTATCTCCCAAACCCCAAGTGTCACCCTCCATGTGTCTGCCAATACAAACCCATCTTTCCTTCTTATTCTGTCACTTTGTTGCCATCAATCCACCCTGTGTTGCTCTATCCCTCTGTTTCCCCACATCTCCCTCTGTCTCTGTTCCTAAAGCCCTTACATGAGCAATAGTGATCCCATCAGACACTGGGCCAGCAGAGGCAAAGAGACGCACAGAGAGCAGAGAGTGTATGTTCCCTAAGCTCTCCCATGATTGATAGTGATCCTGTCTGATGGCTGTGTATAGACTCAGCACTCAGTGAGACATTACCCTCTGACCCAGCTATTGATTCTTGCGTTCACCGCCCCAAACACACAACTCTAGCCTTGACCCCCAAACACTCACGCTGTGTGTACAGTCCTACAGATTGATAGTTTTGCGGTGTCCTGTGAAACCTGATCAATCTGCTGCATAACAATCGCTCTCCCTGCCTGCCTCAGCCCACTTCCTGGCCGAGTCACACGGCACCAATGTCCTGTTGACTGATGTGTTTGGGTCAGGGAGGCTTGAATATCAGGGCTGTGGGGAAAAGAGGTCCAGCGCTGGGATAAACGGTTCTCAACAACAACAAAAACATTACTCAGATCCCTCTCTTGAGCCACTTTAATAAGGGATCCGGGGCAAGAAACGCTGCTTGCCAGGCGTAGAGACAATGTAGAATGAGAAGAAACGCCATCCATCAAAGAGGAGGGTCAAGCAGATTATTCTTTATCTGCTTGAACTTGTTTTAACCTACTTGAACTGCAAGGTGGGTGGGGTCTGCCATATAGAAGCTCGAGCTACTTAACCAAACTCTTTAAAACTCGGTGACCTGATTTTCTGTGCCATACCCAGCTGTGCTGCTCTGTGAGACCAAGAAAAAGTATCCCTCAACGAGCACTTCAAACAAGGTGAAACAAAAGCTCAGAAGAATTTAAAACCCTTATATGACCCTCAGCCAATATTGCAAACTTAAGTTAAACCCAGAGAGACTGTATTTCACCATCGTAAGTCAAAGGAGGCAAAGCCACAAAGAAAAAAAGAAACAGAGAGAAGTGCCAACCGAGCTCCAGCCTAATGGGCTGCCAAGACAAAACCACAGCTGGCTTTCAACATTAGTCTCCATGACGACTGAAGAAGCCCTTGCTATGGTGCTATTGTAGCAAAAAAAAAAAAGAAGAAAAAAATAGGAGAGGGGCGGACTACAGGGGTTCATTGCTTTGTGCAAAAAACCCATCCCCTCTTTATCCACCATCTCCCCTCTGTGTCTCTAATGGCTAATTAAGTACCACTTATTACTCTTTGCCATTATCACAAATCATCAGCTATTACTGTGGCAAATTTGGTTTCACACTGTTTTTAGGTGGAGATTTTCTTTTGTTACGTCTCAGTCCGGCTGCAAAATGAACATAAAAATAAAGGCTAAAAGCAGTGGGAGAAAGTAGGGGTGTGTTTTTAATGGCTACAGACAAAACTTGAGTTGGTCACGTCCTTTACGACGAGTCAGACATACAGTGCTTCACTTGTACATAACGGGGGGTGGGGATTGCCCCAAAGAGAAGCACTTTTTCCTGAAAATGTACAATTAACTTACCAAGACATGGCAATATATTTTAATTTTTTTACGGAAAACTGGATTAAATATTGATACTTTTATTAAACACAAAGTCGAGCGAAATGGATTCAGCTGACGGGGTTGACTTACCAGATTTACTCCTTTATGACTCATCATGCTGGGCGCTTATAAAAATATATGAGGGAAAAGTTAACAAAAGTTTACCAACATGAGATGGAGAAGAAACTGATTGGGAGGGGGGGGCAGGCAGAGCAGACAGCGGGGGAGCTAATTATGTGAAATGACACAAGAATGATGATGATATACCCACACAATGATAACACAATACAGTGAATAAACACATAACTCTTCCTATTTGCCTTTTAGGGGTATTTTTCCTCTTCTATTCCACAGATATTGTCATATGCCCATGATTACTGCCTTGAATTCTACTGGGCATTGCTGTGCTGTGATACGAGGTTTAGATGGCACTATTGCAGTTAGTATATAATGTCTTCTGAGTACTATGTCATAACAACAAAAACCCCCCTGTGACCTTTCAATGTTCTCAGTAAAAGAGAAAACAACAACAGAACAAGCACATTTTAAAGGCAATTATAAGCTTTGTTACTCTCAGGGTAAGATACATCAAAGTGGCAAGACACATAGTGGACTTGGTTGGACAAGCAGGCGCCAGCATGAAGTATTTAAGTGTTTAAAAGCATCTGGGTATTCTTGTCAGATAGGAGATGACATTGAGCTCTAACATTTCTATTAATGCATTGTGACGGGAAGAAATTAATTACATATATTCGTATATACTAGCTCAAAAAGGCCTGAAATTAAAGAATGCAGACTGAAGCGCGGCGCTAATCGAAACAGCAAGCGTTCAATTAGCCGTTTAGGAAAGATGGAATCAATGGAGTAAAACAATGAAAGGAGAAAAAAAAAAAAACCTGCACTCGGAAAAAAACAATGTTCTGCCTCACTTGATCTTGAGAGTTCGCTATTTTTATTCTTTATCAAAGCTGAACATAAAAGACAAGCGGAGCACAGATGTTTCAGCGTTAAGACCTTCTCCAGTGTGCGGGCCAAAGTGATAACAGAAACAAAAGGATTTTGCTGGGTGATAAATGAGCTAAAAATCTATCAATGCCAGTTTTTTAACTCAACTCAGTGACTGGTGCGGAAACAGAAACTTTGACTTTGGGGAGTATACTTAATCACTCAGCGACCGTGTGTACAAGGAAGTGGGGGTGGTCTCTGTTACTCATTGCAACTGTATATGCTTTGCTTCACTATATGCTCAATCATTCCTCCTAATCAGGCCTGAGAAATGCTACCAGTGAGAGCCAATGGTCAGCTCTGAATGGGGCCTGCTGCACAAAACCTCCTCACACTCGGGTATAGTGCTTTTCAGAGGAACACCATTTTAATTTGGAGGACAATAAACCAGCAGTAAAGTGGACTATTTGCACAGTATCACTGCGGTGTTTAGATAATCAAAGGGGCACGGGCTAGCCTCATTTGCCATAGTAATGTAAATGCACTGAAGTACAGTGAGTGAAACTGATAGTGTAGGATTATGAGCTCGAAGCCTTAGATCATGTGGATTTTATAAGCTTATCATGCATCTGTGTGCACGTTTGCGGGTGTCGTTGTCGTTGTCTGATGATGTGGCTGACTCTCTCCGCTGAACATGAGCAGACTCTGTCAGACTCGACAGTCTATCAGTGCAACATCCATCTCACATCCCCTCCTACATCCCCCCAAATGCACACACACACACACACACACACACACACTATCACTCGTTCTGCCCTACTCTCCCTCCACTGTCTGTCCATCCTTATCAGCGTCCTTCCATCCGTCTCCTGTTCAATTTTTCATTTCAGGTTCAATCTTTCTGACGTCTGCTTACTCCTCCTTAGACGACACCTCTTCCTCCCCTTCTGTCTTCCTCTGTCAATCCCCCACCCACCCACCCCACACACACACAAACACACAAACACACAAACACACACAGACACTCTCTCATGAAGTCGATACACCTCTCAATGTGGCGGTGACCTGCCAATCATCATGTGACAGTCAGTAAAATGTGCTTTCATCTGGACTTTGTGTTTGTGTGCCTGCCGAAGAGGGGTTTACTGAATGCACACATAAAAAATCACAAAGTGCTTCACAACAAAACACAAGAAATAAAAGTGTAACATATAACAACGTAAAGCAATAGAATTCAACATAAAACAACAAGTTAATTAAAGGCTTGTCTGTATAAAATGTCTTCAACGGCTTTTTAAAAGAGTCAGTGGCGTCTACCCCGTGTAATAACAGTGGAAGACAACCTTGGTGCCACTGCCTGAAAAGCCTGATCATCATAGGTTGTGTGGGGCTAGCAGCAACCTCTGGAGCCAACACTGGAGTGATATGCGATCTTGTGTTGGTGACAGTTAAAAGTCTTGCCGGAGCATTCGGCACAGTCTGAAGGCGATCCAAAGCTGATTTGTTGAAACGAGTACAAAGCGCACACTTGGACACAAGTGTACAAGTGGTTCACAAATGCAGAACACCTTCATGTGAAAGGAGTATAAGACTTCTAAAAAATAAAATAGTATCATAAACATGGGAAAAA
This sequence comes from Etia nguti, assembly GCA_015106755.1. NCBI lineage: Eukaryota > Metazoa > Chordata > Actinopteri > Cichliformes > Cichlidae > Etia > Etia nguti. Next base: position 16,396 of record VUQG01041203.1, on the reverse strand, counting down.
TATCAAGGTTTCTTTTCCTTCTATGTTCTTGTGCGCGTACTTCATGTTGACTTCACATCTTTCGCAGAGACTGATGAGAAAAAAAACCCAACAATGCATCATGGTGATATAGTTTTCTTTGATGAGCTTTTCTGGGTTTCAGTCTTTTCTTTCATTCTAACTACTGAACTCTTCATCTTTTTTTTCCAAAAACAAACTGCAGTTGCTGCTGGAGGCATAAAAAGCATCACATTGCGTGTGCTCAGAGGTATTTCTCAAGAGAGAAGAGAAAATGAAAACGGAATCAGTTCAATCACTATTGTGTTATTTTTGTGTGGTTTTTTTATGTGGGAAACGAAAGAAGCAAAATTAGCCTTTTTTATGTAAAGACACTGCAGGTCATTACTTCAAGTCAAGTGATGTCCTTTGCGTTAAATGACATGAAAACGTACACCTGGTAAAGCAATGGTAAATCATGCAACCGATGGCCACGTGGGTCAATTTGAGATCTGGTGCCTTTGCCCAACTTTAAGGTTTATGGACATGTTGGCATCTTTCTGATATGTGTTTTATTTATTCGTACTCCGGCATTTATTCAAAGGGGACAAAGCTGTGGGATGGGTATATGAGCTCTCATAAAGTCAGCCCACGTCCCAGTGCAACATCCTGGCCATATAAGCAATGCCTGCTCTGCTCTGCTTTGCTGCTGGAATATGAAATATGCATGGGCCATAAAGAGCATATGGACCATCCGTCTCAATACGCGCCACAGAAAACCATCAAAAAGATCATTAAACCTAACACACACTGGTGTGTACGCACACACGTACGTACACACCAAATGGCACACAAACATGCACTCCCACGTTGTGCATAATGGTTTATCAGTTTCAACACCAACTTTTTGCTGACGGTGCACACGCAATAACAGTCAAAAGCACGTACACACAGCCGAGCAAACAATTTTTAGGAGAGGGAAGAGATTTGACACTGATTCGTGTGCATTTTTCACTTGAAGTTCCTCATGTTGATGTAAAGACATTAGAAAGAGCAGCAACATAACAACAGACGAAAAGAGTCCTCACACAGAGAAACACGAGCAAATGTCTCGACTGTCTCAAAGACATAAACAAACACACATCCACATGCATGTGCCACCCCACTAAGCTGTCACACTGCCTTTATTTTCTTTGCCACACTTCTGTCAGACTCTGTCACTGTCAGGCTCTCCGGCCCTCCACTGCAGGGAATTAAAATTTAATATAAGCCACGCAGGGAGGGGGGAAAAAAGAGAGACACATGGACAGACAGGCAAACAGAAAGACAGACATACATGTTAGCATACCAGAAGAAGAAGAGGAGAAAGGGATAAAAGAAGTGAGGGCGAGGAAGAAGAAAATGAAAATTATTTGGACAGAAAGTCCATTTTCATTTATTCAAAATTTACAGAGATGACAACTAAAAACACAGCCTACCACTGGAAAAGGACTACTGTATCCAAATCTATCCATCTCTCTACTTTCATCTCATCCCTTTTTTCGTGGACATCTCTCTAATCTTTAACTACACTATGTGTCAGCGAGGAGTCTGACACTAAGTCAGCGTCAAATTCTATCATCCATGCAGACAGAGACGGGAGCACACACAAACAGGACAGCTACAAGATGGGCTTCGGTTCAATCTAATCTCTTTACTCTTTCAGTCAGCCTTCCTTCATCCAGCTTCCCCTAAAAGTTGTCAGCTCAGGTGAGCATAACATCAATCTGCTAATGGTCACTGCTCTCTAGTTACTGCACTCTGCAGGCTAACGAGAGCTTTCTAGTCAGCAGAAAGCTCTCGCTTTATTTTATTTGGAAGAGCGAGGCGAGAATACACGGCCGACAAGATGCGAGTGTTTGTTGTCAAACTTTAGGTGTATGTGTAGAGGTTCAAAGTTGAAGGAACTCCTGGTTGGAATTCACACTCTCTACTATTGTGAACGTGGGTCTCGGTTTATATACATGACAGCTTTTAAGATTCAAAGAACAGTTTCAAATATTTATTGTTCAATTCTGAAAAAAAATTGTCGCCACTTTGGTATTGCATTTATCTTTAAATACTGTAGTGTACTGTACTGTGCTTTTTTTGTGTAGTTTATTTTTATTGATGTCCATTGCAGTTTCCAGAGAATTCTGATATCGTTTGTTTTGGGGGGTTTTTGGAAAATGTTTAGTTTTAGGATAGTTTATGATAGTTTGCATTACTTTCAATTTCATTTTTTTTAAAGGTGTGTATTCACAAGAGCTGAAAAAAAACAACAACTTATGAACATTTATTAAAATAAGACAAGTAATCGGCCCTAAAGTAAATAGTGTAACATTTTCACTGCAATTAAAGTGAACTTACTGAACCTGAACAAACTAAAAAAAAAACCTGATGAAAAACATTTCACAGGGACTTGATGGAATTATTTATTACAGAGAAGCAATACAGAATTAAGATGCGAGGGGACAGCCAGTGTGATTGTTTCTGACCAAATATCCAGTGCCCCCAAAATCATATTCCCATTAGTCCACATTCATTGCACAGAGTATATCTGGATCTTCATGCAGCCAGGAGAACATGGCCTGGTTGATCATTCTCACAGGAGCTAACTGAACTCAGTCCGTTCATTCTTCTTTATATTCATGTCCAACTGTATTTTTACACTGATTTTGTACTCAGCTGTGTTATTCAAGTTGAAGATCTATTAAAAACCTTCTTTACATTCATCGTACATACACAAAGCATAGTTTTAACCCTGATATCACCAGACATTGATGACACTGACTGATTGACTTCTTGCCACAAAGACTTTTAAAAGCTCCGACTCATAGTAAGCTGACTGTTTATTCATATTTCCCAGACTTTACTACCTATCCAGGGATGCACTACACCTCCACTTTCACTACACTATCCCCCGTATATTGCCAAATGCAAATTTCACATGTGAATGCAACGATAGTAAAGGAAAGTCATTGGTATACTGCTCCTTTCTGGGTTTAAAAATATCTCTTTTGAAACCAGATGTGCCACCTGCTCACCTCAGCTGCTGTGGAGCTCTCTTGACACAAACCGACTCTCTTTCTTGTAAAAAGCACTTTGATTTAGCCAATTTCAGGATTATGAAAAGACGCTGGTATGTCTTGGGAGACCGTTGTTGTGCCGTTACGAAAGGTGTTGTGTATGTGCACACCTGGCTAAGGTTTGACGCCTTACGAGCAGGCGTGCGTAGTCCTTCGAAGATGTGTGTAAGAACACAAACAGGCACAACTGACATCCAGGAGGGGAAAAAAAGGAGAGAAAAAAAACACACACAAGAGAAATGAATCAACTGTGTTTGCTATTTGACGTTTTTGTCCCCTCTGGCAAGGACTTTCTCCCTCACTCTTTGTCCTTACTCCCCTTCAAACACGTTCTTTTTCAGTCTTTTCTGTCTGACATCACCTGCTCCTCTCGTCTTCTGTGCCACTGTCCTCCCCCTGTCTCTCTCTCTCTGTGTGCCACTACCAATCTAGCCACCGTAGTGTAAAGTTGTAATCCCTTTCCTTTTCATTCCTGTCGTTTACATCCTTCTCTATCTTTGTAATTATCTCTCCACCCTGTCCCCTTGTCGCACCTCCTGTCAGCCACCTATCTGCCTCTATGTAAAATATCTCCATCTGTTTTCGCTTTCATACTCCATTTCGCATTCCCTGCCCTTCCTTATCTCACAGGACTGACCCCTTCATCCTTCCCCTCGTTCCTTCTATCCTTCTATCCCTCCTCCCCTCATCAGCGCCCTCCTTCTGGTTCCCTGCCTCCGTCTTTCCGTCCCTCCCTCCCCCCGCTCACGGCACGACTGAAATTCAAACCCGAGCTTTATTGACGGCCCGTGCGGTCAGTGATTTGCTTAGCGCACATTCCTGTCCGGGGCCATGGAGGTTGTGAGCAATCTGGTGTTGGGTGTTAAGAAAGAAGATAAAGCGGCATCAGAGGCCGCGGTGACCGACTCGCCCATCCATTAGTTTGCTGCAATGTTTATCATTACCGCTGAGCTGAGACTACCAGCAGCCGGCCAGCTCTCGCTCTTCTGTCTGAACTCTGAACCTGGTTCATCTCTCAGAGGCAGACTTAACTCGCTCATCGGCTCATGTGCAGCAAACTCCACGTGGCACCCTCTGTTTTTTCCATTGTCTACCACTTCCATTTTTCAGCCTTTCCTACACAGATGTCTTCATCCCATCTTTTCTTCATTATTTTTCTGAGTCACTGTAATAGCAAAACAAAGGAGCAGCAGTGAGACGGTAAAAGAAGTCATGAAGGTCAACTTTCGAGTGGACATTTGGGGATGTGCAATAAATATTAGAAAATGTAATCTATTACTGGCAATTTAGTTTAGTCCTTTATTTTAAAATATGTTAACATCTGACTTGGTTTTAATTTATAAAGAAACTAAATGTAATTTCAGAATAATGTAAGAGTGGCAACATGACTTTGTACTGTTTAACAGTCACAGCAGCGAGGCTCCTGGTTCGGACCTCCTGGTCGGCTGTGGCCTTTCTCAGTTTGTAGTTTCCCCTCTGATAGCCCAGAGACAAGCGTGTAAGGTTAATCGGTTATTCGAGATTGGCAGTCGATAGGGATGCGAGCGTGAATAGTTGTCTGTGCCATTGTGTTACCCCTGTGATGGACTGGCGACCTGTCCAGCATGAAAGCTGCCTCTCATGCCACGTCAGCTGGGACAGACTACAGCTGAATAAGTGGGTAATTAAATGGAAGGATGGAGGTATAGCATGATTCACACTTAAAATTTCATATTTAAATATAGAATTATAAAAAAAACTGTATATTTTCAGAGAAAACATTTTTTTAAAAATGGAGAAAATAGATACATTTTCTCTTTATCTTTTTTACTTTAAATTGAAATTAAATATGTAGAGATTTGGCAGTGCTGGTAGGCCAGAGCGAGATATTTTTACTGTTATCTGGTGTGTTGAACAAAATCTTAGCATCTGTATTAATTTTTTAAAAAATGGATAAGCATATGCTGGATGAGGCGAGAGAGAGCGATGTTTGTTTGCTTATACATACATTATAGGTGCCACAACTGTTCCTGTCAGCTGACCTATTGTTGCCTGAGTAAACCATCCCGTATGTATGTGCGTTAGTTTCTTCACGTGGATTTGTTTGCCATGTGCATATCATCTGTGAGACCATCTTGCGGACGAGGACAGCTGCTTCAAAGATAGCAGTGTGAGCTTTTGTTCTGTCTCTTCAATCAAAGTGCTTCCCCACAGCTCGGCCTGCCAGACGAAACCAAAGTCAGCCAACACTCGCCTCAAAGCTCGGCTCAATCGGACTGAGAGGCAAACAGCGAGGGACAGAAAGAGACAGAGAGGAGGAGAAACAGAGAGAGAGAGACCTGTGGGTGAGGAGGCCACAAGGTCTGCTTCTGTCTCTGGCGCAATGTGATGAAACCGGCAGGCAGCCAATCAGACATGACGACGAGCCAACCGGGGGAATAACCTGCGGGTCAGCCAGCACGGCGAAATGCACACACACTGGCATGCGCACACAACCGGCAGCATGTGCTCGTTTGAATCGCGGCATTGTTCGCTGAGGCCTGAGCACACTTTTCTTGATATCAAGTGTTGCATGTAGACAGTAATTGGATTGGTTGTAATTGGTTGTGGTCGGCTGGTCTGAATAGCAAACGCTGGCTTTGCATAAACACACAAATTAAACCCTTGTTTATGATGTGTGCACATATTTTTGTGCTGATATATGTTTGTGTTGGGGGAAAAAAGCAGTCCTTAAGCTAATTTTCTGTTGGAGACAGAAGATGCTAGCGGTGAAAATTGGTGAAAAAGAAGAAGAAGAGTGAGTGATGTGTGAATCACATGAGCAAGAGATGGAAGGAGCATGTGAGGGTGGTTAAGGAAAGAGACAGCAAGAGGCCAGAGAGGTCAGCAAGAAAATGAAGGGGAGGGCGAAGGCTGTACTGATGTTTCTTGCGGCATGAAGCTTCATGCGTGGCTAATGTGCTGCGTGTCTGTGTGACCTCTTGTCTGAGAGAATGCTCCGTTTCAGTGGGTCATGCTAGCTATACCAAGGAACAGACTACAGTTCATTAATATGTAGCGTATGCGTGTGAGTGTGTGTGGGAGTGTGTGTGTAAGCCATGCTGGTGGCTCTGACAGTCACTGAACGCAGCAGCAGACAGCCAGGACATGTCTCTCCCTCCCTCTCATGCACAAACACATGGGCAAACACAGCCATCAGCAGTGCATTTGGAACCACTAAATGAGACAAAGAAACTCCAGAGGTGCGCGAACTACACAACACTTTGGACCTCCCACCGAGTGTGGATGTGCAATGTCAGCTTTTATGTCTCCGCCTGTCCTTTATTACCCTCTTGTCTCTCTCTTCTCTTCTTCTCAACTTGTTAAAACCTATTCACTACCTCACTCTCTCCTCCCTTCCTCCCACACTCGCTGCAAGGGTCCCTCTCTGTGAAGAGAGCGAGCAGCGATCATCAGCGCGTCTCATGCCACTGTATTTGCGCCTATATTAGGTTGTTAATACGTCTCACTGCTCCCCATTGCCATCCATTACGGAGGGTTAAATGCGCCGCTTAACAGTGACATAACACTGTTACTCGATGTATGGTATTTTGCATTGTGGTGGTGCAGTGATAACACATTAGTCCCATTTTTACATAACCACTGTGAAAGGCACAAAGTGGGGCAGGCAGAGAGGCAGAAAAACATTCGAGTGTGTGTTTTGTCTCATGCATACTTTTTTGTGTGTGTACTGGTCTGCGTATGCGCGTACGTGTCAAGGGTCAGCGAGACAGGGAGAAAGAAATGGAAGGAGACAGACAGGCAGGCAGGCGGTCTGGATTGAGAGAGGAGATGAGGGAAGAAGAGCCTCATCTTTGCCACACACCATTCTCTAGCTCTGTTTACAGAAAATATAAGGATCTACTGTCATCTACAATATTTCCGCTTGTTCTCAAAAGAGTTAAGCTTTCCAGGATGCAGGCGTCTTTAATTGGAACGTGTGACATAGACAAAGATGCTTCACTAAGCAAAGACCTCCCACTTAACGAAACCTGTATGTGTTGCACAGACTTGTTTGCAGCATTACATCTTTTTGAATAATCTTTATGGCCATATGAGCAGGCAGAAGGCGCAAGGATGGGATGAAAGAGAATGTTAGGAGGCAACAACTACGGTTTAGAAAGAAGCCAATAAGACAAACCAGGAGGGATTGGACAGTTAGTATTGTCTTTTTTAGTGTTTATAAAGCAGTTCATCAGTGAGTGATGCACAATTTGATGTAAAAATGTACTTTTAAAAGGAAAAGGGAAAAGAATCCATTTGTTGACTATTATTTGTATTTCTTTTGCTGATTATTCAAAAAGTCACCTAATTTACAAAGTGTCCACTGCAGGTAATTGAGAAACATGGAGCCATTAGTGTAGCACAACTGTTTGCTAATGTTGTATCATCTGCATCTCTACCCCGTGTTTGATTTTTCTGGACCAAGAGAAGTTTGACTGGGATCAGCACAGGTTTAAAAAATGATTCAATCTTTTCTCCTCACTTGTTGCAGTCTTTTCCTTTTGTCCAAAGGCTTTTAATGTTTTTGTGGTGTGCTGTAACGCGGCTGTAGGTCAGATGATTACAGATTTTGAACCCTATTTGCTTCCCATTTCTGTAGTTGGGAAAAAAAATTAAATAGCTTCTACCAAATGAAGGAAGCGACTATAACATATAGACTGGGACAAAGAAGGAACCGTTTTATTTAAGCTTTTTTTTTCTTACCCAAGACTGTAACTCATAAACTAACTAAGATCCACCAAATTTTATTTTGAAAAATGTAGGAAGACAAAAAAAATTTAACAAATTTGTTGTCTTTGTTTTTGCTCATCTTCCAAATGTGACTGGTGATTTTGATTTTTCTTCAGTCAAAGTGCTTCCAACACAGCTGCCAGATAAAACCAGAGTCATAGGTTTTTACGATGAGCTAAACTAAATTCATTTGAAGGCCTCTGAAGTGCTGCAGTTTTTAGCTTTTCACTGACACAAACAGATTACCTTCACTAACTGAATCAGATGGCTCTGAGGTTTTCTGAGCTGTTTGTTATTTATTGAACTTATGGAGGGTGAGAGGTATTTCAAGACGTGCTTAAAGTGTATGTAATCATGTGGATTAAAATAGAATTAACAATGAAGACATGAAAATGTACTATATAAGTAAAACAAATTCTAGCCACATTCGAATCAAGTTTTAATAGCTTTGCTGCTGAAAATGTGTCAAGTCAGAGGAACATTAGTGTGTGTTTACGCAAGCATTAACACTTCTCCTTATTCATTTTTACAGTGCATAGACAAAACGGCAGGTTAATGCCACAAAACAGATTTTTGGTTATTGTTATTTATTTATTTTACATAACGCTTATCAAAAATGGATGGATGGATCTGGGGGTCTAAAAAGTGAAGCCAATGCAGAACCTGCATTATATATAATAGCCAGCAGAGGGCAGCTCCTCTGGCTACAAAAAAGATCGAGTTTTGTAAAAGTCTATAGCAGTGGTTCCCAAACTTTATTTGCTTGGCCCCCCTTTGTTTTACAAGAAAATCTTTGAAAACGCAGCTGTTTCTATGCGTTTTGGCCTTTCGTCCACACGTAAACGGCGTTTCGAATCACCGAAAACAAAGATTTTTAAAAACACCTGCCAGGTTGGAGATTTTTGAAAACTCCGTTTTTGCGTTTACGTGTGGACGAGGAATACGGAGTTCGTCACGCAACATCAAAGGTGTGTGCCTTTTTTGACGCCATGCTTTGCGCCACATTATTGTTTACATGAGATGAATATCTACAATGTATCTACAGACAAAATACTGTTACTGTTAATCTTACTATCTGCAGTTTTTACACGCTTACAGATACACACACAGTTACTGTCCCTCCATTTAGAAAGGCAGAGGCGTCATGGTGTAATTATTTTTTATTATTTTCCTGTGTAATAATATTCAACATTGCTATCAATACATTTTTCAAAAAATGCATCTCTGTGCAAAATGGGTTCAACAACATAAACAGCTGTGGGAAACTGTTTGTCCGTGATTTGGACAGGGGAACAAATTGTGGCAGGATCAGCCTGATATTATTTGTATCCCACTGTAACTTTACTGTATAAAGAGCTAACATCTCCAAAGTCAGGAGTAGTTAGTCATTATAAGAAGTGTTTGTGAACTAAAAATCAAGAATGTGGGGTGCTGTTTGTCTGTGATTTGGACAGCCCAGCGCGTGCTCCTGACGCAGGGGAAACAAATTCTGTTGGGGAGACCTACCTTGGCACTTGTCCAGGTCTAGCCAAAGGCAAGATATGCTTCATCATATTTTCTAGTCTTTGGCTTGGAAGGAAGTTGGTTTGGAAATATATTTGGCGATGCTTCATCTTCTGCTTTGCGTTTGTGTGGCAGCACCGTCAAAGACCTCTCCATTATGCTAGCAGTGTCCAAGCATTCTTTTTTTTATTCATACCGCGCCCCCCACTTTGGGAACCTCTGGTCTATAGGAAAACGACCCTTTGGGTACCGTTTTTTGACCTCAGTAAAACACTTACCTGATGTTTATGGGCCCATTGAACAGTTTCAAGACCTGTTCATTACAGCTGTTTTGTAAGTGATGGTCTCCATTAGAATTAACAAAGGATAAAAGGAAGATAAACCAGACTATGATTTTAGGAGGTATACTCTGTTACTGAAAAGTACTGTACGAGCACGCAGTGTCCCTCATTTTCTCAGTCAGATCCACTCCTCAGTTGTCACTGCCAATTTCAAAATGATCAAAATATTTGGCTCCAGAATTCACACTGGAATTTCACTAACCAATGGGTGGTGTCAAGAGTTCTACTAGAAACACAGAAATAACAGATATCTGGACATGGTTTTGAAGACTCCTGGCTAAAGGCAGTAAGCCACAAGAGCAGAGGGAAAAAAGTATAAAAAGCTGCTGAAAAGCATTTTAGCAGGTGCTCTTAGTACCAAAGACATTAGTGGGTACTATCCACAATGAAAAGCCATAAAAAAGCAAGTACAATCATACCACGTCGAGCTGTACCACGCAGGGGGAAGGAAGATTATGTTTTCAGGTTTTCCATTCATCTGTCTGTCTTCTTGTTTCGAATCTATCTCTTTAACATCTTTAGAGACTTTTTACCAAATGCCCTTAAGCTATGAAGCTGTGACGCTATTATAAAAAACTCCCACACAAATATCTGATAGGATAAAAAAAAAAAGACAATTTATACCCTAAAGGTCAAAGTCCAAAGCTGGACAGAAAGAGGTTGTGCACTCTCCCGTTGTGCAATTCGTTGTGCAGATGCGAACATGGTCATCGGACTCTGGTGCAGACCAAAACAAATGCACAGAGACCGTTTGGAGGAGGTGGTCTCCATATGGTTCCAAACAAACTCTATAATGGTTTATTTATAGTGAGAATGTGATCTGACCTCAAACTAACCCATCTAGCTTGTGTAGACAGCAAGATTGAGCACCTTCCCATAGCCAGGTGTGCTTTGCATTGTTGGATGTGGCAGAATACCGTAGACATGTACAATACACAGACTACAGCTAGCTGTAAAATGAATGTAAACTCTCCATGTTATCCACTAGACCAGAACACAGCACCTTCTTCCTGTATTTACTTTTGTTGCTCCTGCCCCACATCTGGACAATAAAGTAGACTGAACGCTCTGTCGTGCGGTTTGATTTGCTTGGACATCGCTTGGAGTTTTTGTGAGTGAAAAGAAACCAAACCTCAGGGAAAAGCTCTAAGTTTACAAACTCATCAGCTGATTCTGACTCAAATGAACTACAGGTGTGAGAATGCCCCGAAACTGCAGTTTTGACTGGTTGGTGGAGGCATACAACTGCAACCGTTTAAAGTGAGCTTCAAGCTGTTAATTTAGGTCGGCACAGAGACAAAACAGGGGGAAACCGGGACCCTAGCTTGGTCTAGACGTGCAGACACCTCCTAACGGCACCTTCTTTTATATTACACAGTTTTCTGCTGACTGTAGCTTCAACCAGCAGACATGGCAGTGGTGTCAGCGCTCTTATGAACAACGTGAACAAGCGCATCTCACAACATGCCGCACGTGGTACTGTTTTCATTAACAGTAATTGTTACTCAATCCATATCCCCTGCTACACGTTCTCCATAAATCTAAAGTTTCAACGAAGCAGCCGCCCTTTAAACCCACAGCCGCACTGCTTCCAGGATACTGCAGCAGTGTCATTATAAAATATCACACAGGAGGTCACTCTGCTCTCCATATTTAAAGAATTTATTAGGATCATTATTCAGGAAGTAAAAGTTAAAACTGATGAACAAGGATTACGATTTCTGTCACTCTGTGACAGGGAGTGGCAGTCATTAGCAGGAGATATTAATAGACAGGCTATTAGCTTAGGTCAGAGCTTTGTGTCAGACTCTGTTACAGTTACACTGACTTTCTCTCTCCCTTCTCCATCTTCTTCTCCCCTTACCTCCTTTCTGTCTTCCCAAAACATCTCCTTACTCCTCCTTCAGCCAGCTCTTGGTCATCCTGATTTCCTACCTTGACTCATTTATGGCTCTACTCTGTTCCCCCTCTACATCTCCCACCAACACACAAACACTCTCTCTCTTTCGCTTTCATACACTGTCTCTCTCTGTCACTTTACTCGCACAGTTTTCCTCGCTACGGGCCCAAACCACTTCCCCGCAGCGTTGTCTATCTAATCCTGTTTTCCATCATTCTCCGCTCCCCTCTCTTTTCTCACACTCACACCATGCCATTTCTCACCATAAATCCTCAAACCACCCTCCCCTCAAACCAGCACGCATCATTAAATAACACACTCTCACCACTCAAACCCATCTTTTTCCATCTTTCTCTCCCTTTCACGTTCACTTTAGCCATGACCGCACTATTGCAGAAATATGTGAACGCACCGGTTTTTTGTTTTGTTTTAGGTGGGTTTGTTTTTGTTTTTTTTTTGGGGGGGGGGGTACACGCATTTATTGTCGCTTGCAAAAACTTTACCAGCTTAGTGTCGTCGTCTTTGTCTTTTTCTTGGCCATGACGTAATTATGTTAAACCGTCGCTGTTGGTACAGAGTGTCAAACATTTAAACAAACTCGGCTTTTCAAGGAAACACTTTGTTCTCGTGCCTTGTGACCTTCTATTTAATCACATTATGTTTCACTATTGACTGCAACTAAAAACATTAAAACCCTGACACGTGTCATGACTGAATAAAGTCCTGTATAACTATTTATTGAAATAATTCACACTTGGTGGTTTAAAGTTGGAACAAACCTCTGTAAGAGCAACACACTGTCCCCTCTTCCTTAACTACAACCCCACCCCCCACTCACGACCCCCCACCAGGTACAAATAAATGTTAATATAGCATTTGTCCTATCACACTATGGAAATCAGCCACTGTGCTGATAGAGCGGTTGATTTCCATACTGCGATTGGTCAGATGCTTCCAACGCCACCTCTTTCATGTGAACACACAGAGGGGAAACTCTGTGTGAACTCATCAAGCTGATAACAACCTTTGTGTGACTGATCATCCTGATTGCCAGTGTTAGGGTAAGTGAAGCCAGACAACAGAAAGAGATCCTGGATTTGGGCTCAGGTCTAAGGTCTCCTCATTATTATTTTAGACATAAAATAGAACATTTTGGATACTTCAGCCCCCTGCTACTGTTTTTACAAAAGTTTTTAAAAAGTAACAAAAGAACCAATCATTTAAAAGCAGTTATACCTGTCATTTACATTCACCACCAACTTTTCTGATGGAGGCTTTATAATGTGTGCAGCTCAAGAGGCTCAGAAAGATGCCACTAGTGCAGCTTTTCACCACAGATATCATTGTTTTTACACTCAAATGCCAGGTTCTTTTTACAATTTGATCGGATAATCACATATTTAAATGTTCAGTGCTAGTGTTACAGTGCTAGTGTACAGTGAAAGTACAATTTTATCACTCTGTTATCAAAATATTTTAGTCCAAATAGCTGTATTTACTTAAACTATCTCCTTGGCTTTTCCTAAAAACTCTCCATCTCACGCTCTCACAGCTCTAACTCATCTTTTTCCTTTCTCTCATCCTTTCAAATTCACTTTAGCCTTGACCACACTATTGCAGATATATATGGAATCACAGTTTGTGTGACCATGTGCATCTGCATTTATTGTTTTGTTAGTTTTCCTGCCTTGTGACCATCTTTTAAATAACTTTTTTTTTCATTAGTAAGAGATTCCAGAAACAAGACCTAAGCTGACCCCTCGCCAGGCTTAAGTACAGAGATTTCTACTTGAACCTCTGTGTTGGTATAGCTATATTTACTTAAAAGGAGAGTTGTTCAGAGTTCAAAATGTTGGGTTGGATTTTAAACTCTCGCCAGCTTTAACATATGGCTATTTTTCAAGTAATTTCATTGTGACTCATTTAAAGATTTTGTGGTTCCTGTGAGTTATATATTCAGGGTTTCAAGCCCGGAGACCCACCTTAGGCCTGTAGAATGAAGCAGGATTTCCTCTTATCCAGTAAGAAGGTAACTTTAGGGTTAACCCTGGGTTTTCTGTACTACAAAGGTGGTTCACTTTTTACAAGGGTATAACGGCTTGGTGACTTGTGAGAAAAGGTTATACTCAAGGTAAGAGATCAACAGGTATGAAGTCACTGCCTATTCTCCAGGAAATAATTCCACCATTCCTGGGAGATCCCTCAGACATCAGAGTTCAGGAAGTAAAAGGGTCTAAGCCTTCCCTGATGTGCATCAGTTATAAGAAGAAGCAACCTCATTCATTTTTTCCTGTTTGATATATATATGATCCTCAAACAGGACACCTCATTGTACTTATAAGCCTTTTATCAAATTTGTATATAGACTATATTGAATTACGTTTTTATACTGAAATGTGCTCTCAGATTATTAAACACCACCAAGGCTGCAGTAGAAAGAATAAAAACTAACTCTGTCTTTTAACGCTCATTTATTGATGTACTCTATTAGAATCCATCAGAGTTGTGATACTGACTTGGCTCTTAGATGTTTCCAGTCTGACTAAAGCACTTATAGCACACACACACACTCATACTGACATTTTGTCTGCAGCAGCTGTGTTGTTTTCAGTCTGCATTACTTGTGTAACTTCTTCATATATTTCCCAAACCATAGTTTTATCTTTCTTTGTAAAATCAGCCGCTCTGCAGATAGAGCAGTTGATTTCCACGCTGTGACCGGTCAGATGCTGCCCACATTGCCTCTTTCATGTGAACACACAGGGGCAACTCTGGGTGAACTTATCAAGTTGATAACAACTTTAGTGTGACCACTTATCCTGATTGCCAGGTGAGTGAAGCCAGGTAACAAAAAGACATCCTGGGTATGTTGAACTCGCTTCGTATTACAGGGCCACGTCTAAGTATCAACTCTTTATTATTTTTATAATTTCTTTAGACGTTATTTACTTATAATATGTGCACCTCGGGAGGCTCAGAAAGCTGGCATCAGTGCTGCTTTTCCCCGCAAATATCAATTTTTACAGTGAATACCAAGTTATTCTTACAATTTGATCATATAATCAAATTTATAAATATTTTGTGATAGTATTACAGTGTTCCTAAAATACGATTTTATCGCTCTGTGCACTCTTTTACTCCAAATAGCTGTATTTACTTAAACTACCTCCTGGGTTTAATCTAACAACTCCCCATCTGACACACTCATCAATCAAACCCATCTTTTCATGTCTTTCTCTTTCACATTTACTTTAGCCACGACCACACTACTGCTGATATATGTGAAAGCACAGTTTTCGTATCCACGTGCATTTGCATTTATTGTTCCCTTCTAAAATTTGACCACCAGAGTCTCATCATCTTTGTTGTCTTTTTGGTGACCATGACATAACTGTGTTTCACTGTCACTGTTGGTACAGAGTGTAAAACATTTAAACAAACATGGCTTCAGGGTAAAGCTTTTTTTTCCTGCCTTGTGACCTTCTATTTAATCACATTTTGTTTCATTAACAGAAACTAGATACATTAAAACCTTGACATATGTGTTGTAACTGTAATTGTAAAGTCATGTGTAACTATATGCCAAAACAATTTACATTTGTTGACCCTGGGAAAAATCTCTGCAAGCCTAAAATTCACTGTCTCTCTGCTCTCTTTCACCACAAACCCCCTGACCCACCTCAGGTACAGCTAAATGTTAATACAGGATGTAGCTTGAGGTGTGGAAGAAGTTACATTCTAGAAACAAGACCCAAGATGACCCCCTCACCAAGCTTTCTTTTTTAAAATCACTGGTATAGATTGTAAAGTGGGAAATGAACTCTCCAGTGTACCTTCACCCTCGTGCTGGGTGAAATCCACCAGAGTCACAAGCATTTGCGGTGGAAAGCCTGTACTCGTATAGGTGCATTTATTTAAAAAGGGCAGTTACTCGGAGTTCAAACTGCTGGCTTGGATTGTGAACTCTCGCCACCATTATTGCATTGTTCACATTGCTATTGTTCAGTCACTAAATTTCAAGTGATTTTATTTTGGATCAATTAAAGTTAAATTTTGTGGTTCCAGTCTATCATTCTTTTAGCGTTTTCACCAGAGACCCTTGTAATAAGCTCTAAGGCAGCAGTACAGAAAATCCAGTGTCAACCTTAGGTTTTCTATACCACAAAGATGGTTTATTTCTTACTGCATTACTATTTGATCCTAAAATTTGTACCTGTGGACTTTTCTCTTATCAAATTTGCATGTAACTTAAATAGATTTCTGACATTTACACCTACATTAACTGTACACAGGCAATAGGGCAGGGCAATATGGCCAAAAATATTTATCACGATATATATTTGAAAATTTGCGATAACGATATAACTGACGATATAATTGACGCGAGACAAAATACTTTACAACTCCACAACTTTATTAGTGCAAAAAAAGAAAACCCCATCAATGTATTTTCATTTAAACAAGCAGCTGTTTTTTATGTGCATTAAAGCTATATAAAAACTTAACAGCGCAAATACAAATTCCTTGCTGACAGTTTAACCAAAAGGCATTTCCAGTGGAAATGGGCCGACATATCCTGAGCATAGCCATGTATAATATAACGCCATGACCGCGTTAACACGGCAAATCTCCGTTAGCGAGTTAACGCGGATCGCCCCGTGCGTGGGGCTGGACGCCGCTAACGCGTTGACACCGTGCAGCCCCAGGTTATTCGGCCCGCTTGCATGTTCTACCAAAAATTGTGCTTTGGTGGGTATCTGACGGACGAAAACCAAATCAGTTCCACACCACTGAAGTTGGCACCATTTTTACAAACC
>VUQG01041201.1:0-11476 GCA_015106755.1 Etia nguti | reverse complement strand
GCCTGTAATTCACATAATCATTATAATCAAGGTTCCTTTTTTTAAGAACAGGCTGGACTACAGCATGTTTAAAAGCTGATGGGACGCAGCCAGAGAGGAAAGATGAATTCAATAAAAATAAAATACTGGGTCCAATTACATCGAAGCAGTCCTTGACTATGCGAGATGGGAGGAAATCATATATAGGATTAGTATTATTCAGTTGTTCAACTAATCGCTTAAGAGTAAGGAATGACACGGGCTCAAACTGATGGAAAGTAGATGAACAACCAGGAGTAGAAACAGGGCTCGACACTAAAGGAAGCGAGGACCTGAGAGATGAAACTTTATCTAAGAAGTGATTTAAAAATTGTTCACAAAGAGCCGGAGAGCACACCAGTGGCATATCAGGACAGGGATTGACCACTGAATTAAAAATTTTAAATAGCGTTCGGGGGTTGTGACCATTAGCCAGGATAACTTTTGATAAGAAAGCCGCTTTGGCCATTTTAGCAGCAATTTGAAATTTCTAGCTGCTGGCACGTAAGATTTCATAGGATACCTGGAGTTTATCTTTTTTCCACCTCCTCTCATCACGGCAGCACACACGTCATAAGGCGTGCGTAGAGTCATTTAACCAACATTGGGAATAGGTTCTAGGGCACTTCATTTTAATAGGTGCAACAGTGTCAAGGATAGAGGAGCATATGGATAACAAGGTGTTAGCAAAGTCATCAACCATATGAGATGTAAAACAATCAAAAGTAGTGGATGCAGAATTCAGGAAAGACACAGAAAAATTTGCTAGTAGTTAGAATTTGCAGAGGTATATAAATAAAAGATATGTAACAAACCAGCACGCACTGTGTGCTGTGAATTGCTCCAACATAACAATTAAACTTGCTTTGGTTGAGTCTCTTACTGAACTACTCAGGCCCCCCAAAAATGTGTCATCCTTAAAAAATGTTCTTGCATTTGCTGTGTTGCATGCCCTCGAATCCTATTGAGAAAGAAAAAAAGGCACATAACTCAAAGAGCATGCCTGTGTGCCAAAACAAAGAATCAATCATTAATTACTGTCTGTCCTGGGGCATAGTTAGATATGGCTCCAACTGTGAATTCTTCAATGCAAAGACATGCTTTGTTCTTGATGTATTATGCCTGGGTGCCATAAAAGGTTTGAACTGAGAGGGAAAACTGTTCTAGGCTGACAGAAGTTAAAAAATTTTTATATTTTGGTGTTCACTAAATAGAATGCACACATAGCACTTTACCCTTATCTCTGCTAAGTTAAACACTTTCACATACGTAAGCATGCCTGGGCACATTCTCAGGCTTGCATACTATTAGTCCATCTAAGTTGCGCAGTGTTTGTAACACATCAGTGAGTCCTTATACACTATTTGAAGTGCTCTAAACGGCTCAAACGGAGCAGTGCTGGCATTTCCTGAGCTATCAGCACGGTGACATGTAGAACAGCTGCAGCTCAGCCTCACACAGAGCAGAGGGACAGCATACCGCAGCACAGCAGCCACCAGTCTGTGGTCACATTCACTTGTCTTTGGTATTGTTCAGCATTCAGCCATGACAGTGGAGTCTTATGAGAGGAAAACTAATGCATTAGTGTGTGAAATGCTTCTCGGGGCCCATAATATAAGTGGACCAGTATACAGGTCAGTAGGTCATGTCAGCCTGTAACAAACACCTTCACTTTTCTACAAATAACTGTTGGTGCAATGTACTTTATGTACTTTATTTTGAATCAGTGAACACATAAGCTAATCTTCTGACTTTACGGCCATTATTTTTTTGGATGCGTACATTGTTGTACCCAGTACTGCATATTTATTCCAGGACTTCCTGTTCTGTGTACCGGACAGCCAGTAGACAATAGCTGATGTTTTGGGGATTGCATTGTGGAAAACTGTTGTCCACGCACACTCTGTTTACTTGCATGCAAATGAAGCATGCTAAAACACGGCTGGTCAAAAGTACTCATACTGTAAGTGGACTACCAAGTGAAACCATATCCATATAGATCATACACCTGTGCAACTCTGTCTGAGATGAGTTCATATCAGGTAAGGCTCCACCAAACTACCGTATTTAATGGAAACATATTTTAATACTACAAATTGACAATGTTAAAGTGATGCTAAAATGACAAAGCTAGTGAAAAAAAATCCTCTTATGTTCCCCTAAGCTAGTGAATTATTTTGGTTTTCTGCACCACTATCAGCTATGCAGTCTGAAGTTCATTTGCACACCCCACACTACTCGCAGACCCAGTTAGCAATTAGTAAAAAAGGACAGCAGCAGACAGCAAATATATTCCAGGTTTATTGGTGGAGAATAAAAACAGAGCTAAACAGAAATTGTTTCTGGACCTGCACATTCATCTGTTTTCACTAAACAAAGAAACTGGATAACTGGATAACAAGGGTATTTGAATTCTGAAAGTTCACTGTGTTTCATTCATTTAAGAAACGCTGCTGAAGTCAGACCTTCACTGACACACAGTAATGTGGAATTTCAGGTGTACACCTTCCCCTGTCTTGATTGTGGTAACTCTGTTTTCACATTCATCTCTCAGTCCTCCTCAGCCCGTCTTCAGCTGGTCCAAAACAGAGAATGTATCAACATGTCGATCTTTATTTAAGGTGTTTTTATCCAAACTGTGATGAACTAAAAATTCAATTATTATTATGAGAAGTATTAGTATCAGTATTAGTAGTAGTAGAATTGTTATTATTATTGTTATTATTATTATTATTATTATTATGACAGTTTGCGCTTCTTTGAATGATCATGTGTGTCTTTATGCACCAGTTGGTGGAGCAGCTCTTCTGATTCCATGCTCTGCTTCAATGACAACAAATCCTCTATAACAACCATATTATTTCTCAGATAATTAATTTAAGTGTTTCAAAAGACACCATCCATCCATCCATCCATCTATCTAGATACAGTAGACAGATTTACAAAAAGTATACGAAATTAAAAGATTTAAATAACTTATCCTGTTCACTCACACACTCGTTCTTTCATTATTTTTAAAAAAAAATTTGTGTTTTATGATATTTTTCATATTAAGAGGTTACAAGAGTAAAGAAATTTGCCTTTTCTAACAAGTTGCTGCTTTATTTGTACAGTTTTTCACTTAAAGAGAAAATCTTTATGATTTCTTTAAAATGTGTTCATTCATTGTGCAGCTTGAGTCAGCAGTGTTTGGTACTGTCCAGTTTCCTCATAAAAATGATTGTATCCTAAAAGATGGGCCTCAGGGTCTACTTTGAATATCTGACTTAGATGGTGACCTGGGTTCACGTGCTGAATGTGTAAACGTAAAACACCGACTCATAAAAGATTGTTATACAGAGACTGAAGAGGTTTAGAGCCAGTCAGCTGTTTTCCTCTGCTCATCAGGAATATTGTGTTCCCATGCACCTCAAAACAAGTGTCATTGCTGCCACATTTTCCCACCAGAGTATTGTTTCGAACCTGTCAGTCACTCATGATTCATTAATCATTCAAGACTCCACAGAATAGTTTTGCTCTGCGAATATATGTGAATATATATATATACACAGGCCTATATCATTAAAAATAGACAGGAATAAGCCCATCTACAGCCACTTCAACAGGCTTAAGATCATGGATGATAAAACACCTCAATACCTAAGTGCTGCATTGTTGTCTGGTGTTATTCTCCACAAGATCAATGTCTCATTAAGGAGGATCAAAGCCAAGCTGACCTATGTTTGCCCTTTTAACCCTTGCCTTGCACTGTTAACTACTGATGACCACCTCCTTTCATCACATCAAGAGTCTTTCCTGAAACAATGTTCATTGTTTATTTCCTCAGAGTCTTTGCTTTGCATTTGCTGACAATGAAATGTGCATCATGTTTCACACCAAAGCATTGTGTATATAGTCTCCATTATTTATTGTGTAAAAATGCAATGTTCACTAAGAAAAGAGAAAGAGATGAGAAGACACTGGTGAATTTGCCGAGCATGCTAATGGTTAGTAATTGATCAAACATAGAGAACCTGGGAATATAACCAGAATGTATGATCTTGTGTGGTTGTGCCTGTCATGTTTCAGCTCAACTCTGGGTGCTCATTTGGGCAGTTCTGCAAAATGTCAAATGCAAGCAGAAGTGGAACCAAAGCACATTTGGTTTACTACTATGGGATACAGTGTTTGGCTACAACCAGCTAACAACACTGGCTAATGCAAGCAGAGATATATTTAGAAATTTGGATACACTGTTCCAAGATGGCAGCCCACTCATTCCAGTGGAAACTGCTTATGAGATCCATGAAGGCTTCCCCAGTTGTGGATCTATAGATGCACATTTATGTTTTCCTTTACAATTATGCTCTCTGGCCAAAATATTATAACAACACTCTTTATACAGTCTAGTTGAATTTGTGGCTAAAATTGCAAAGAAGACCGGATTATGCATGGTATTCAAAAAGGTTTTTCACTCATCTCTAGTTTTTCCTAGGGATTGGAATCCCGGTAGTTAATTTCCTTGGAATTGTTATTCTGCTATCGGTGTGATGGTAAATTGCAAACTGCATCCAGGACACTTATCCCAGAATGTTGCCGACTGCCAAGCCACTAATGTGTGCCACAGCAAACATTTGTGCTGGCTATTGACTGTCTAGTGCAGCTCTAGCTTGTTTGTTTTAATGCAGCACCAAATCACAACAACAGTCGCCTCAGGGTGCTTTATATTGTAAGGTAGACCCTACAATAATATATACAGAGAAAAACCCAACAATCATATGACCCCCTATGAACAAGCACTTTGGCGACAGTTTGACAACATGTTAGCGTTACCTAACTACTACTTACAGATAATGCACCTGGTCTGACATGTGTTGACATCAACAATGTACTAAAGATATCAGTATGTTTTTTCAATACTGTTAACAGACATGTTATTTTCTCTCATTTCTTTCAGTAGTGCAGTAGACCTCCTCACAGAAAGCGATCTGTTTCCCCTTATTAACTTCATTAACTTATCAGCTGCTCAGCATTTGTTGTACTTTAATGGCTTTAAACAGGGTCTGTGCACATTTGGATCTGTTGTGACCCTTATGTGATGATGATTAATTATGGTTGTATTTATTTTCTGTCACAACTGCTGCTGAAGCTGAAGGAACTCCAAAATGCTAAAGCCAGACAAAGAAAGTTATATAGAAGTGAAAATTCATACCTTGTTAAAGCATCCACATAAGGATATGCAGGGACAACAATGGGAGGTAACAGCTATGCTCTTTGTAAAAAGTGCTTGTAATCATATATCTGATTTAGTGGGGCAAATTTGATTGTTTGTGTAGTGGTTTGGACAAAATATGAACTTTTACCAAAGTTTGAGTGATGCTGGGATTGTTTTTCCTCAGTGAGGTCAGATCATTCGATGCAGTCATCAGGTATTAAATACTTATGAGCTGAAAATCCAGTAACAATTTGACTCCTTCTGACACACATTAGTCACAAAGGATCCTACATGTCACTGAAGATCTTCTTGGTGGAAATGAAATCAGAGTCTGCTTTGCCACATCATACAGCATATGGCTAACTTTCAAAGTCTTGCTTATGCAATAACTGTTCCACTGACTCATTGAGCTGGCAGGAGATTATATTAGGGACTTTTTGGAATGGAAATCATCCCACTAGCTCATAGAATAGGTGAGTAAATCATCTACTTTTGTTGAAGGCTTATATTTACTCTCTGCTACATGTTTATGGCTTATGTGCTTCAAATAATCCTCTTTGAAACTAACTGGTTGCCAAATTTATCCAGTTTACATTAGCAACAGATGTCTTGAACACAATAATCTGATACACTGTGGAGGTATGTGTAGGTAATGTGCTCAGCTGCTTTTGATTTTTCATGTTTACGTGTGTGAACTAGTAGATGCGGAACATGCGTGTAAATGTAGCGTGCCACTGCGCAAGCATACTACCTCAGTTCTCCCATAAATGGAGAAATGGTGAGTGCCTGGCTTGGCAGCGCACTGGCATCATCTACTGCAGCTGTGGAAGTCTGTGCCAGTGGCTCTGTTACCCATCAGTCATATAGATGAAGCAAGCCAACAGCTGACCGTACACCACAAGTGCCACAGAGCCTGTTCTCAGCCACACACATTAAAAAAAGCCTTTCAAAACACTGATGTCATTATATTTGACAGGACATAACAGCAGAATTGCCCTGGCTGTCCTCTGTGGTTTGTGGCATGTAATCCAAGCTATATAAAATGAGGGCATCCACATGCCTGCCTGTCCCAGTCCACAGCTCGTGTGTATGCTTATTATTATTATTATTATTATTATTATTATTATTATTATTAGTGTTATTATTAGTATTCTTCTAACAGAAGTGGATTTTTATCTGAAGTTTCAGGAAAAGGCAAAAGAAAAGAAAGTAAGTGACTCAAATAAATGTCCATAAACATTTGGACATTTTCTTTGTAATTTTCCCTACACCACCACAGTTTTTTTTTGTAAACCAGTGAATAGTTTTGATGTGTGTGTTGGATTAAATGATTATTGTCTCTGTGCCCTGATTATCACGAGCAATTCAATAAAAGCCACACTGACATATTCTGATCACCCAAGGTTTGGGGTCATAGGCTGGGTCAAGAATCTGGCCAAGATAAGAGAGTGAAGTAAGTAATATCAAAAATCTGTCCTTATGATTTAAAAACAAGTTTTTCCTTGTGATTTCTTTACGTCACTGTTTTGCTTGGAAGTGTTTCTGTCCTGAAAAGCAGGCAGGAAGTGTAAAAGAATAGATGTGCATAGTGGCAACATGCCCGCTGTGTGAACTCCAAGTAAATAAAGACTGTTCGCCACATGGGAATCTTTACAGGGGCGATAGCACAATGCAATGGCAATCCCACACACACACACACGCACACACAAACACAGTTGTTAGTTGGTAGTGCCGTTTTACAGCTAATGCATTCCAGAATTGATGAAGACATCTTGATAGAAGCTCAGAGGACTTTTGTGACCCTCGAGGGGAAAGGCCAACAAAACGTTTCTTGGAATTTGCTAAATGATTTTTTCAGATCTGGGACAGTGAAGATTCACAGTGACCAGCTCACCTTTTGGATGATGGTGTCAAAGCAGCCCACCTGCCAGCTTTACTGATGTCAGTGTTTTCCACTGCTCTGCCTGCCAGTGTACTGACCTCACATCAGTTTCACCACCTCCAGGACAGTTGAATGTGCGGAAAGATCGCACCTGTCTTGCTTATTGCGTTTGTCCCTCCAGGACATAATTCCTCACCCTCACCTGTCATTTGGGGAGAGGTTTAAAGGGCGACGTCCTTCTCGTGTAACAGACTTGCTTTTACTAAAGTCCTCACTTATAGAGGATTTGTTTTTGTCCAGTCTGACCTTGGGAGTTAACTGACCAGGATTAGATTTTCTTTGTTCTGGTTTAAAAATAGTTTAGATGCTGTTTTGGTACATCAGTGTTTCTGTCAACAAATTCCAAGAAAAGACTGAACAGTATCAAACTATCCTAATCAGAGTCCATCACTGTGCTCACTGACGACAGAGGATCGTTTTCCCCTCAACTGTCTTCAAGTATAATCAGGTTAAAATAAAGAATATATAAATATTAAAGTTCAATTTTTGAAAATCATACATCATTATCCTAAACTTGAGACACTTTAGGCATAAACTGGATTTTGTAGTTTAAGCATCTCCCGGCTGCAACTTCCTGTGTTTGAAATGGGTCTGACACACTAATGACAGAATGGGAAGAAGCAATCCTGATGACTTCAAGTTCAAAAGCTATATGTGCTGATAGATCAGATATCAATTAGACCCAGGTCTCCCCTTTATGTACATACTGGCCTTTTTACTGTTCTTTCATCTTTCATATCATAAAAATGAATCAGAATCTGCAATTTAAATGGCAAGTGGACTGATTCTAATATAGTGCTTTTCTACTCTCCCAGAGTACTCAAAACGCTGTAT
This sequence comes from Etia nguti, assembly GCA_015106755.1. Classification (NCBI taxonomy): domain Eukaryota; kingdom Metazoa; phylum Chordata; class Actinopteri; order Cichliformes; family Cichlidae; genus Etia; species Etia nguti. The sequence continues at coordinate 3,488 of VUQG01041201.1, read as the reverse complement.
ACAACATGCCTCATTCATACCCACTCATACAAGCACTTCTAACATCAAGTGCAATCTAATTCATTTACACACTCCGATGAACACATCGGAGGGCAATTTGGGATTAGTATCTTGCCCAAGGATATTTGGCATGCAGACTGGGGAAGCCAAGAATCAAATCACCAACCTTCCAATCAGTAGCTGATCTGCTCTACACCTGAGCCACAGCCACCCCGTAAGTAAGTCCGTAAGTACCGTACATCAAAGATATATGAGAGCTGGCAAGTTAAAAAATATTCCAAAATTTAAAACCATCCTTTAAAGTCACATTTTAATCGCACAATAAAAATGAAAATCACTTTTTGAAAGACAGCTAGTGACAGTTTCTGTATGGCATATTGTTGTATTTCACAATAATGAAAAATAAAATACGTAGAATACGTTTAACATGAAATTTCACAAAAATTAAGAAAATAACTTTCAAGTCTTATAATTCAAGTTTATACTGCGAGGAATTCATATATTTATTATATTTATGTTCAGATGTTTGCTTTAGATTTCACTGTGCACAAAAAATGGTCTGAAAGTGGGTGGACATGTCTTTTTCAAAAAATAAATATCTCGAAAAGTATTTTTAAATATGAAGAAAAAAATTTCAGAGTAATCATCATACGTGTCTAAATTTAAACCATAAACCAACCATCTATTGTACCTAAATTAGCCCTTTTTAAGCCACAGTGTCTTGTTATTGTGTCAATCAATAGAACCAAATAAACTGCTGGGACTTTCTATTCTTCAATGACATGAAAGTTCTTTCTCACTTTGCATTTAATAAGTTTCTTTAAAAGTGAACAATGCTCCAGTGTCTTTACTCTTGCATGGCTATCCTAATTCAGTTCAATTTTCAGTTCAGTCTTTTGCCAGTCTATGAGAGTCGAATCAAGACCTTTGATATAAACCTTCTGTCATCTAACCCCTCTAGACCCTAACTCGATATTTTTTACGTGAAAAAATATATAAATGGACAAAAATAGAATATATGAAAGAAAACATTCCCAAGTGGAGGAGTTCAAGTATCTTGGAGTCTTGTTCACGAGTGATGGGAGAAGGGAGCGGGAGATCGACAGACGGATTGGTGCTGCGGCTGCAGTGATCCGGTCCGTCGAGGTGAAGAGAGAGCTGAGTGTAAAAGCGAAGCTCTCAATTTACCAGTCGATCTACCCTCACCTATGGTCACGAGCTGTGGGTAGTGACCGAAAGAACGAGATCGCAGATATAAGCGACAGAAATGAGCTTCGTCTGAAGGATTGCTGGCCTCTCTCTTGAAGATAGGATGAGGAGTTCGGCCATCCGGGAGGGGCTCGGAGTAGAGCCGCTGATCTTTGACATCGAAAGGAGTCAGTTGAGGCTGAGGTGACCTTTTTTCCAAGGATGCCTCCTGGACGCCTCCTGGGTGAGGTGTTCTGGGCATGTCCCACCAGGAGGAGGCCCTAGGGCAGACCCAGGACATGCTGGAGGGATTATATCTCTCGGCTGGCCTGGGAACACCTTGGTGTTCCCCCGGACAAGCTGGAGGAGGTGGCTGGGAAGAGGGAGGTCTGGGCTTCTCTGCTTAGGCTGCTGCCCCCGCGACCCGGCCCCCGGATAAGCGGAAGAAGATGGATGGATGGATGGATGGATAAAAGAAAATAAATGGAGAACTATTTAATGAAAGAAAAACAACATGTTATAGGGTGTTAGGGATGTTACTGATGATGAAGGACACATGTCTACAGCCTGGTCACAGCAAAAATGGAGAAATACACAACAAGCTGTGGCATGACTAAAATACAGCACCAGCGATGCAATTTTTTGGCCACTGCCGTTTTGTGAGGTGGCAATGGCAAGAATAAACTGTGAGTTAGGGTTTGGGATGCTTAGACATTGAAACTACTAAGACTACAAACTGTTAAAGTGTTAACTGACGAGGGACGACAGGGGATCCAAAGAGTCTTTCTCCCTTAGGCTTCTATCCAAACAGATGTTGTTCTGACCCCCTGCAGGCTATTAAACTGAATGCTGGTTTACTTCTGCACTTTTAAGATGTAAGGTTTTCATTAACAAAACGCCGGTGTTGTACATGTTAGGTCTCCACCTGTCTGACTTCTCTAAAAATGGATCTTACTGGTTGTCAACTATTCTAAATTGTTGTTGCATCATTAGCCAGTTCACAGCCATCTTAATTTTGATGAGCAGCTCAAAAGTGAAGCCTTACAGCTTGCTGGCTTCTTCACCAAAACTCTTTTTTTTTTCTTCTGTAAAAAAAGCTATTTTGACCCCTGGTGCAGTCAGACGAAAAGAGGAATATTTAGGCCTGTGAGTAGGATCAGCCATCCCTCCACACGCCCATCAAAATGTCAGTTCTGTTACGTTTAATAATTGCTTTGCTTCAAGCTGTTTCTTTGACTGTTTTTCTTCCCACCCACTGAGGACAGTGGAGCTACTGTTGCATTTATTTCAAAACACACAGGGTCTTTATTCTCATGGGCTTCTTAAATTCCCTCCAGAATTCAATCTTATTGTTGTTGCAATTGTTGCAAATGTCTCAGTGTTGTAGACAACGCAAGGTCTGCACAAAAAAAGTTGTGTTTTGAGCACTTAGTGGGGAAGGACATGATTTTTTTGTAAAATGAAAAAAAAAATCACATTTTTTTCTCTCTGTTTTGAGTAAAAACATTTTTTATTACATTTTTTATTTAAAAGTTTATTGAATTTTTTCTCCCCAAAAGTCCATCTTGGCTCTGTCCCTACATGGTCAGTTTGGGTTAGGGTTACTGCCTAGATTTTTTTTGTCTTTGGGTTTTTGTGCTCCTCTTTTCTCTCGTCTTTTTTCTTTCATCCCAACAAGTCATAGCAGATGTCAATTCAAAACGTTTCTACCAGAAGGAGAGACATCTAATCCCAGCCGACTTCATTCATATACCTACCCTTTCTCCTGGACTGGAGAACAGCTGAATAACTGAAGATACAACAGTATAAAATCATCACATTTACTATTTTCTATTTTTATTTTTATTTTTATTTATTTTCTATTTACTATTTACTATTTTATTTTTTTTAACCTTTTTGTAACTTTTCAATTTTTTCTTATAGGAATAAACATGTTATTTATTAGACATTTATTTTCCCAAGAAAAACTCATTGAGATTTAAAAATCTCATTAACAAAGGTGACCTGGACAAAAACATGTTAAAAATGTTGCTGTGAACAGTTAGCTAATAACTAATCGACTGCTTCGATTAGCAGTCGATTAGTTGCTGACTGTCATCGATTGAGCTGTGCCTATCGCTCCGAGTTCTCTTTCCTTGATCCAGATATCCTGATATCAGGTCTCTGGAACCTATCCTCAAGTACTTTGCCTCTTCTTTGAACTGTTAATGACTACCGTAAAGCCATGAAACACCCATCACTGATGGTTGACTTGGGACAGAAAATAGGACATTTTCATCAAATCAGCAAAACAATTAGAA
>VUQG01041192.1:0-16288 GCA_015106755.1 Etia nguti | reverse complement strand
TGCAATCACAGCATTGTAAGATGGCGAAAGATGTACCCTTAGGCCCCCTCCTCGATTCAGAGATGGTCTTTCCCTTTTCACGTAAATGGCTTCCTTCACTCCGCGCTCAAACCAGCGTTCCTCAACCATTCCCCAACTCTCTGTGAATGGTACTCATGGCCATTGATCAGTGGTCTTTGATCAGTGGGTTTTGGTCAGTGGTTGTTGATCAATGGTCATGAGAATTTGCATAATTAAGATTAAGGAACTGAGCTCCCAGCCCATTGTTCCTTCAGTGGGCTGGTTTCAGTCATTATGCAAATGTACTGTTTATAAGATTGGGGAAACCTGCAGTCAGCTGAGAGTGAAGAAGTCACTTGGATGAGTGACGAAACGTTTCTCCCACAAAACGCTACGTCCAGATGAACAGAATCAACTTTTGGAGATTTACTTTCCTGGATGATTGAGAATGCATCAAGAAGTGAAGATTAACGTTGCAGAAAAACAATTAATCATTTTAATGCTGAGTATCAAAATAGTACGTAGGCATTCTATCTTTGTTTAGTATTAATGTCACCTGTCATTTTTCTCAATACTAAACTTTGTGTTTTTATCCTTTTATTTTAGCTTAAATGTAAACAATGGCAACAAAAAGTAAACTTCTTAAAATTTCTTTTTGTTCCTCTTTTTTCTTCACACTAAATTGTGACCAGGCTCATTGGCTGAGATGGTGGAACAAAACAGCGGCACGTTAACTGTGACTGTTGAAGTTCCTGTATGAACCGAACAACTCCTAAAATCCTAGGAAAAATCTGAGTGCATCTTCTTTAAAGCTCAGATGGAATTTGATGGACTACCATGCTGTATCCAGGACTTTATCACACTGGTATACGAAGAGTGGTACGACTAGAAAGTGTACACACAGTGTCTCACTTCATGCTCGCTCTTCACCAGCCTCTGGTGTCACTTTGTAGTCACTTGTGTTGTTATTGTCTTATTTGTTGTGATTTAGGGTCTGTGCGCACAAACAGAAGTTTTGCTTGGGAAGTAACTGTGACCTCTTTTTCAGAGGCTTCTCTAACATTTAATGGTCATGAAATATGTCAGATTTTTCTCTCTACTTTAACAGCCAAGAGCATTTCGAGCACAGTGGACAGAAGGGGTTGCACTGAGGATTTTGAACTATGGTGTTTAAGTGTTGTCACTCCCCAGGATTCATGGACACAGATCCTTATTCACTTAGCTGCTGCTTCCAGTTTAAAAGTCTTCATCAGAACAAACACTTCTAAATGTACTTTGTTTCTCACTGTCTTTGAAAAGCAAGAGCTGATAAAAACAAATCGAGGAAATGCACTTTGACCTTGAAGTTTGGTATAGTAATCTGTCTTAATATATTTTGTGTTTTCTTTATTATATGGGGAAAAGTCCTGCCAGCCCTGTGCTGAGAGGGCTGTGGTCATCCATCTGTCCTGTTCTAATAAATCCAAATTTCAAGAACACCTTAAGATCTGTTCAGTTTTATTCATATAGCACCAGTTAACAGTCAACAAATCTTGTCTCAAGTCACTTTATATTGTAAGGTAAAGACCCTACAGTGTTAATCTAGGACAAATGTTTACGCTGATTCATTGATGAAGTGAATGCAAGTCATTATTCAAAGGTGAGTTTTTGGCCATAACTGACTACATATGTATAATATATTATGAGTGGACAGACATGGATGTAAACCACACCTTAACTGTTTGGCTGAGCCAAAACAACCACAGTAGTGATTCTAGCTACATTTTTTGTTTGTCATGTGTCCAGTTTGAAGAAAACACTTTGAAGCCACTTAAATGTATATGAACACAATTACATTAGGGCCAAACTGACTTCAAGAAAAACAGAAATGGTCAAATTTTGTGTTTGTGAGTTATGTTGTCATTATATTTTAGTACAGTTAAAAAGTGAGTTAAAGTTAAAAGAAGTGACTGTAAATAGTAATAGAAACAGAATTTTCAGTTTTTCTATAAATGGAAAATATCCGCTAATGATACAGAAACTATACCATTACTAACCGTGAATTGAAGGAAATGTTCGTAAATAGTACAGAGAGTATACTGTAAATCTACAGAATTTTCCGTTTTACCATTTACAGAAAAGTCTGCCAACTTCCGTAAAAAAACAGAAAATGTACTGGCAGAAAATTACCAGGACATTTTCTGTTTTTTTAAGGAATTCTTTTTTACAGTGAAGGAGCAGCGAGAGGAAGTACTTCAGTCTTGTCATCATGGGTTACTGATGGAGGTTTTGTGGTTAATAAACACTCCACGAAGCCTGTGTGCAACACGTGACACTAAAGAAATGCTGACAGAGTGGGGCAGGTTATTGTAAGTCCTCTTGTAGAGTCTCTCTGTGGCACAGTTGTTACATTGCTGTTATGGAAGGGCCCTCCCTACAGGAAAGAAAAAATGTATTTCCCTGGCTGACCAGTGAGGGTAGTGAGTGGCTTTGGGCAGTATTTGTGTTGGGTGGATCATCTCTTCCTAATGAAACTCAGCAGGCTGGAAATCCACAGAGAGGCAGAGGTGGTGTCAGCAATGATCCGTTTGGGTGGATTTCCTTAAAAACACCAAAAAAGGAAATGGTGCTTTTAAACCGCTGCAAAGAGGACTACTTTTTTGCAGTTTGACTCAAATCTAACACAGCAAGTGATCTAACAATCACCTGCTTTGTTAGATTTGTTGTTTCCTTTGCACGCTCATAATGACAAGCATGCAAGACCGTTTTGTAAGGAAATGGAAAATAATTCAGCTGTTAAGTTTCTCTTAGTATATTCTGTCCAATATCACGCCTTGCTGGGAGTTTGTGTGCATATTAATCTCACGAAATACCCTTTCCCCCACATACTTCTACATGTTCTTCCAATCAGTGCTCAAAACTTTATTCCCATCTTCCCACTGTGAGCGATTGTAGTTGCTGCAGAACAGACAGAATGTGCATTTCATTGTGCAGCCCCTGTATATGTGCGTGTGTTTGTGTATATCTTTTTCTGGGGCAGTTATATGTCACTTTTGGTCAAGTGTTTTATGGATTTGACATGTGTTGCAAATTGTCTGCGAATGCAGTCACTGGAGTGTCTGCGAGCTCAAAAGAAAGACTGAGACAGTGAGCACACATGGGCATAATTCTTCAGAATGACGATGGGGGTGGACTTACGGAAAGTTGCCTCAGTATCATTTATCCTGCACGGCTAATGTGTTTTGTAGTCTGCAGTCTAGACAGTGCAAACACGCATTTCACAAAAATGAACGCGGTCATAATTATGAACAAATGTACTCGTTAATCACATGTTCTGCAAAAGAGAGAAAATAAACACATTTGGTACAAGCTGTGCTTTTTGGTCTGACAGTACAAATAACACATAAAAATCGAAGGACGTGAGCCAACACATGAAAGTGTACCGACACACAGATGTCATGGCATTCCAAAAACTGTCAGAAGTGATAGTAGTATCATCTGATCACTGATCACACATCCACACTTGCTTGTCATTCAGCTTACAGTTCAGGCCTTGTCCATAAACCCTTTGATGCAATGACAGGAGGAGCTGGTGATTGAAATGCCAAGCAGGACTAAGTAAGTTTTCTCATACAAACTTCCTGGTATAATAGTCTTAACTGGTTATTTTTTCTACACTCCCGGTGTAGAAAAAAGTGCTTGTGTGAATGAAGTGCTTTGAAACCTAAAGTAGAATACAAAAGCTCTATTTAAGAACCAATGGATTTTTCATGACTTATATTTTATGGCATCAAGCACATTTTAATGTTATACAAAGCTGATCCGAGTAAATGCAACATGCAGAGACATTGGAGGGTTTTCAAGCATTGAGCAGCCTGTTTAAGATCATGCCAACACATCTCAATCTGATCTAAGTCTGGATTTTGACTAGGCTGAGGCAAAACATCCATTTGTTTTTGTTTGACCCATTCAGAGATGAACTCTTGGATGTATTTTGGATCATTGTCCTGCTGCATTACCAAAGTACACTTAGCTTGAAGGCATGATCAGATGGCTGGGGAGGATCCTTCAGGATTTTCTGGTAGAGACCAGAATTCATGGTTCCATCAATTGCAGCAAGTCATCCTTGGAGTAATTTTGGTAGGCTGACCACTCCTGTTAAGGTTCACCATTGTTTTTTCTCCATTTTGGGATAATAACTCTCACTGTGGTTCACTGGTTCCAAAGCCTTAGAAATTTCTTTGTAACCCTATCCAGGCTGACAGTCAGTGACTTTTTCTCACCTGTTCTTGAGTTTCTTTAGCTTTTTTTTATTATCTGCTACTTTTTCAGATCTTTTATCCTACCTTATGTTGTGACAGAGGTTTTTAAGGGTTTTCATGATTCAGAAACTCTGGCAGTATTCAGGTCTGTATGTGGATACTGAAATTTTACCCATGTTACCATGTCAGATTTTGTATTTAATCTGTTTTTTGTTTTTTGTTTTTTGTTTAATATTAACATTTGTTTGATGATGTGAAAAATGTAAGTGTGAGAAATATGCAAAAAAAAAAAAGGGGCAAACACTTTATAGCACTGTATGAGGACAGTTGTGGACATCACAGACAAGTAGTTGTTTCTTTTTGACTTGGTGGTATGGCTCTGTCTTGGGACCGCCTCTTCTTTTTACTTGCCTACAGAGAATTGAAAAGGCAGGCAGCATAGTACAATGACCTATGTACAGAAGAAAGCAGGCATCAGTGAAAACAGACTTAACGCTGAGTAAGTCAAAAAGAAGATGAAAGGAAGAGCTGAAGTTGAGCTGTGTTACAAAACAGCTTGTAGATGTGCAACAGTTAGGGGCAGGCTAAAGGAGCATGAATAATATGGTTTATATGATATTTGTCAGTTGGATTTGAAGAAGGGTATTAACTGAGTCATCAGCTGATTTGAGCCGGAAATGAGATCATCTCTTCCAGGATTGTTGCAAAGTATATCTTCCTGGCCTGCCTGAATTGGCTCATTGTTTTTCAACTCCACTGGGAGTCAACCTGGAGGATGCATGCTTAAAGAGACAAGCATCTGATCGGTCAGCCTATGATGACAAAATTTATATCACACAGACTTAACTGGTCCACCGTGATTATGGAACTCCATAACAGTGGTGTCACATTAAAACAGAGCAGGACAAGCACAGGTCCAAAGAACCACCCTGAGAATAAAATCTGAACAGATCTTCAAGTAAGGAACACTTTCAGTACCATAATGTTCCAATAATCACTGACGAGCCACAGTCATTTAAAACAGAATGTTTTCTGCATTTTATACTTAAGTTTTTTGGCTGTTGGGATTATAATTCAATATGTGATACAGAATCTTATCAAAAAGGTCCATAAGTGGGCCTAAAAAATCTAAAGCTTTTCCTGATATTAAATAACTGAATCTCTCATTTGAAAATGATCCTGCGATGATGATCTGCTTTGTTGTTCAGCCAATAATGTGAGGTAAGCAGCTGTAGTCCAGCGGTAATCCTACTGTATAGTGACCAGAGAAAATCAAATAACACTATGCATATACACGTCTGTCTTTGTCTTGTTCTTTTGTATCTTTACCTAAATATGTCATACTGTACATATGGATTAGGAAAGTTAGAGCTTTAGGTTCATATTAGAGAACTCAACCTGCCAAGGAGTAGCCAAGGAGGCCAGGTAAAGTTTTAAAGGCAAAGATTGATTCATTTTTTGTCTTTACTGCACTCTATTATTTGTTAATGGATAGAATAACAATCCTTATATTATAGATGTATTACACATAATACATCTTTGGATTAGATATATTATATCTGCATTTCTAAAGGGATGAGTATAAGTGTGATATATATTAGAGAAGCAGCCAACCTGCAGCTCTAAATATCTTCAGTTTTACACAAACACAAGCAGCACAGTTACTATTCTAAAAACAACCCCACTGAAACAACAATTAACAGTATTTTTCTCTCTATATACGTAAATTAATCATGCCTATAAGCTCAGCTTAGGGATCTCCTCTGGTTCATCTGACCCAGAGCCTCTATCCTATTTGGCAGTGAGCTGTGACAGTGGTCAAAGGATTAGTGGAGATCAAACACTCGCTTTAACATGAAAAGACACACCAAAGCTCAATTAGCCCATGTACATAACCATCAGCTGACTGCAATCACAGCACAGGGCAATCTCAGCAGAGGAAGAGAGGTGAGACTAAGTCTTCTCTTTTCATTGTTGTAAATTAGGGATACTGTGAAATAGATCTGATTGATTGCCTGAAAGATTTTTTGTGTTATAAAAAGCTGGCAAACAGATTGGTACAATTTGTTTTGCTAGTTGACATTTGTGTGCAAATGTGTACACAGATGTATGGTTAAGTAGAGTATGCCAGCCACAGGTTCCTCTCAGGAACTGTCTGCAGGTCAGCAAGTTGCATTCACTAACCGTAACAATAACCCTGTACTAGAAAAAAACTCAACAAAGCCACGTGCTCCTGTCACTGCCCAGCTGTTTTAGGTACACAGAGGTGTTCATTAGTACAGCTGTTTAAATATTAAACAGTTAATACAGAGATGGCAAACTTGGAAATTTTCCAGAACTCTTGATTCTGGAGAACTCTTCATATCCAGTTTCATAGACGATGCTTTTTTTATTCTAAAGGGCATTGATTATAGGAAAATACTTTCCTGTTTATTTTGTGGATTTTGTGCCGCAACAAGACACTACATTTCTAGCAGCAGTCTCCTCCAACCACTGCAACCGGCTGCTTCTTCTACAGACATGGAATCTTTTTTTGTGGTTTAACTTTCAACGTTAGTTATGATCTGGAAACAGGTTCCATTGTTTTACAATGTACTACATATCATAAGACCTCAACTGACCAATCAGCATGCAGTAGAAGCATTGTTTGGATAGTATAACAAAAAAGGAAAAAGAAGGACATTAGTGTTTTATTTTAATATGGACATATTATCATTACTGTATTTGTGAAAACTGTGTGAAATGAAATGAAAATGAAATGGGAATTTCTTTTTTTTTTATTTTGCTTTGTGTTATTTTTGTTTTGCCTAAAAGCTATTGGACATGATTCCGACACCATCTAATCCTGTAGATTGAGGACTTTTTAGCACCTTCTGCTGTGCCCCTGGCTGAATTGTTGACAATTTCTTTACAATGGGAGTAAAGGGAAGATGAATGGCTCTCCTAAATTGGTTCTGTTCGTTGTGCTGATGTGTCTTCCCCCAGGGCATGAGATCCAGTACACTACTGTACAAAAAAGAGGGTGAGAGTAATACTTAAAGGCAACACAATACACCTGTGTCAATCACACTCGCTCCCTGGCCCCATTCTCTAAACCACTTGTGTGATCTCTTGCTCCTGCTGCGTATCTCTAACCAGAACCACTACAACAACATTGTCAAGTTACCCTAATGTTTGACTAAAAGGCAGCTGTTCATGACCCAAGGCTCTGAGGTATTTAGTCTGTGTTTGTAATAGAAAATTATTCAAAAAAATATGTATTTTATATATTATTTTATATAAAAATGTAAAAAATATTATTGAGGGACATAATTAAATTGCAATTTTTACCAAGTCAAATTAAGTTATTCTATTGTTTTATTAATATTTTGGAAATGTCAACCTTCTTGCTTTACAGTAGCTAATGCCATGTTCACATTTGGACTAATAAGTTGTTTTTTTGGTCTATGGAGCAGCCACTATGTTGTTATTATATTAGAAACTTCAGGGGTCCTTGGGTTATGTGGGATTGCTGGGGCTAAACAACCTGATCACCATGTGTTGGAAATGTGGGATCAACTTCATCTCCCAGCATAGACCATTCAAACTGTACAGTCCACCAGCTGAGCCACTTTCCCTCCCTCCTATGTCACAATTCTAGAAATTCAAACTTGATACTGATAGCCAAGAAAACACTCAATACCATTTTGGATACTACGGGGAAGATTTTGACGCCATCCTGCACCAACAGAAGTAACGGTAAAGAAAAATTTGTTAACCAACTTTACCAATTATAAGTTAGATTTCAGAAAATAAGTATTTCAAAGTTATCACAAATTATTTTTAATTTTTGGCAAAATATATTTTAGAGCCTACTAAAAAAACAAAGGGTGCAAGAAATACCACAATACTTAACGTAACTAAATCATATAATTAATGTTGAAGCATTATGGAAAAGTAAAAAATGAACTTATTCTAAGATAAAGAAGAGCAGAGCGCTCACTGTGAAGGATTGAATCAATCACTGCCTGCATTTTTTCAAACTGACCTCACAGCTGACTACAACAAAACATGAAACAGATTTTAATAAATTATTGTAAAAGTAGAAAAGTTAAAATTTGATCATTTTTTTGTGTATCAGCTGAAGAGGGTGAAAAAGGCAGGATAATTATTGTAATTTTATATTATTTTTATCATCATTTTATGTCGAGTTGTTGGTTAGTTGTTTTTACTTCCAGTTCCTCTTCCTGATCATTTTTTGTTGATGATTTAAACTAACCTGTATTTTTCACTGATTGCGAATGTTGTTAAGAGTGTTGTTGTTTTTTATATTTTTTATTTTTACTTCAGTCATGAGCAGGATACCATTAACATGGAGATTCCCTGTATTCTTTTCCACGAATTTGGCAGCAGTTCCTCTGTGGACTGCTGTTGTACTATCCTGAGTTTCTGTTGGCACTCACACTGGATGCTTTTTTTAACACAAGGGTTCCTCTCCCTTTGAGATACAATGCACTCTTACTGTACCGCAACTCTTGTATAATGTAAATATACTTTTTTTTTTTATTTACACAGGACACATAGATATTTTATATTGTCCAAATACTCCTAATCTGTTCCATGTTCGAGCTTTGTTTGCCACACGCTAATGAATTCCAGTGTTCTTTGGATGGTAAAACTTAGTCACTGCAACAGAGACTCTGTGTTATGTTGAAAACTTCCCCAAACCAATGCATTTTTTTCTCAACACAGAATGCTGGGGAAAAAATAGCAGGAAACAAAACAAGATGAAAATGTGTTTTCTGCTGTGCAAAACACTCTGAAACTGGCCCTTCATGTCATGATCACACCATGATTTATTGATTAGTGACTGGGTGGTAAGCCATGAGGACTGTGTGTTGTAACTGAACAATAATAGGCGGGACACTTCATTTAAATTTAAATTTTAATTGAATGAATGATCAGCAAATTCATCATCATCACTCTGGGACTGGGCAGAGGCATCTGGACGCAGACAGGGTGGTAATTTGGACGTCTTTCTACGGATCCAGCTGGGTGGGGTGGGTGGTACTGTCTGCCATTGTTAAGAACTGGAAAATGGACAATGCACCAACCTACCCTGAGGAGTGACGCATATTATTTATGCATCATTTGACAAAAAAATAGGTGTGACTCATGATAAGCATAACACACTTTATATGTTGCTATGCGTTTTTGTTTTTTTTGTCTTTTGTTTAGTACATATTATACTGGATCACAATTTTAGCATAACCTTTTCCAACAAGCAGGTCTCTCAACATCTGAAATAGATGAAAGAAAGAGCTGTTGTGTTACTGGGCACATAACTGGTAGGTGGGAGATGTTTGCCTTCTGGTATGTGTTTAGAGTTGTAAAAGGGTATATTTGAAACCAAATAACCCAAATGCCAAAACTTCAGCACTTAGTTTTGTTGCCTAAAAATAACCACATATTTCCTAAAGGCTTTAGGCCTAACCTAAATAGTAATAAAAAGAGTAAAGTCACACACACAAGTAAAATAAAATTGGAAAAAAAAAGTCACCCAGTTAGACTTAAATGCTTGTCTCATATTTAGATTCATACCAGCCAACAAGGACCCCCCCACCCACTCAATGTTTTTAAATTACGCTAAAATGATGGCAAGGGGGTGACCCCTTTCATTAAAAGATGATGAGAAAAGGTTCCTCATAAGTGTACCAACAAACTATTGCAAAATATAACTGAACTCCTAGTTTAATTACAGGTAGTGAACTACTCAACAACACCGGTCATTTTATTGTAGGAGACCTCTAACAGCTGTAATGAGTACATATTTTGTGCAATTTTGTCTTGAAGGTACAAATCTTGAACATTCACAAAATTAAAGGAGAGTCAGAGGACTTATATAACTTCAGAGGCTTGTATCAAATAGGTTAACACATATTTGACCAATTTTTCCCAAATTCATAAAATAACTGATTGATTGATTCATATAATAATCCGCCTTTTAGAAAGGATATATCAAGTAAAGAAGAATCAAATGGTCCACTTTATCAACTCTGACCTGATTGAGTGAATTCCATGCTTTTCATTTAAAACCCTCATTGCGGAACATGTTTTTGTAGCTCTCTGAAGTGTTGAACTATGCCTATAAACATATTGCAGTAATGATGAAAGAAAAGAGTTCTTCAGAATTGCTCTATCATAATTTTACAAAGTACAGTATAGATCCACTATGAGTCACGATTCATTTGAGGGCCTTGTTGTCTTGGCAAATTCAGCTCCCAAGCATGGGTGGATACAGTACATTCCTCTAATCTGCAACCCACACAGCAGACCTCCAGTTAATATTACTACTGTTCATCCACCCATCCATCAATCCCTGTGGCCAACATAGCTCAACTAGTAAGCTGACTCCACAGCCAGCGCTCTCTGATACGATGTCTGTGCCACTTTTATCATTGAGGAATACAAAAAAAAAAACAAAAAAAAAAGACACCCTCAAAGAGAGCAAGTTTGCTTGTGCAGATTAAATTATTACCAAATGTGCCTACGATTAATGATCACAATGCAAAAAGAAAAGCACATTCACACACACTGAGATGCAGACAGATACGCACACTCATTCCAGGAAAAAAGAATTCCTGGAGGACCAATGCTTTATTCCCAGAGATGATTTCAATTCTGAGGTTTTCTCAGAACAAAGAGCCCCTGAGTGGGTGAAAGATCAGAGGTATTTAGTATAAAAGTATTTAAATCTGCATAATATTGATAGACTTTGTAGTATTGAGCACTAAAGAAGGGAGTGCTAATTAATCAGACTCATACCTCACACTTGTTGTTTTAACTCTTACAGGCTTGAGTCTGTGGGCGTCCTAGTTCAGATTAGTAAGTAATGACCACAGTCAGCAAACCCACATGACAACATACGCCCACATGGCTCGCCTGCATTAGTCTTACGTGCCTCATTCTTTAAGCCAACACAGCTTTTGTATAGACTGTAGAATAAACTGTGGCTTTACTCACTGCCTTTGTCATCACTCTGTGGGTCAAGTGTGTCTCCGACCAGAACTCTTTCAGTGCATGCACAACTCACAAGTCAGGGCTTCATATCGATGCATTACTTATTTCCAGGTTTGATCATCTTTCAGGGAGTGGCACTAATATGATACACTTGTGTTACACTCCGTATACTGTATAAGAAGATGGGCAGCCTGACAGGTCCTTGCAGTGATTCCAAAATAAAGGGATCATTCTCTGATGGCTGGCTGCAATATAGGCTCTCAGGCTCTCAGAAACAAAACAAAACTCAAGCGTTGGTCAGTAAACTGAAAAGTAAGCCAGAAAAAAGGTTAGTAACCAAACACTCCTCTCCACCAAGCAGGAGCAAACAATCACAAAGAAAACAATCTCACTAGCTACTAGCTGCAACCTTCAAACACTCACACAGCTCACTAGCTGCAACCACTCACATGGCACTCTGGCCCAGAGCTCACCTTTCCCTGGGCTTAAATACTTTCAATTGCTGATGGGAGTCAGGTGCACAAAAGAAAAAGGTGGCACCTAAGGCAGGAGAGATGGTAGGACACGCCCACACAGGCAACTTCAGGAGGAGGTCCTGCTAGGGCCGTAACACAGTGTTAGAATTAATATACCTAAACTAAATTTATTTGATGCTATAAAATGATTTTGTATCATCAGCAGTGACAGCTGAGACTGACAGCTTCTTTGAATGGAATAGTTGGTGCGACACTGCAGACTTATGTTCAGGGACTGTACTGTAGAATGTGGAGAAATCAGTGTTTTGTTGCATTGTTTATGGTTCGTTGAAGGCATGACTCCAATACAAAACATTATAAACATGCTAATTTTGTACCCTGTAGACCTATTTTAGATAGCTATTTCTACAGAATGTTTTTTTTTTCTTGTTATGAATGGAAATGAAGTTCAACTTCAGCCTGTTTCATGCAACTAAACATGCTAACATGCTTCCCTTTTTTATTGGTTCTGTCTCTAATGATCTAATTGTTTTGACAAGTAGCCCACTGGACTAATCTATGTAGCTCTTTCATTCTGTGACAGTTGATTTCAGAACAGCCTCCCCCGACCCCTCAACCCTGTTGCCCTTCAGGCCTAACCATATGCCCTTTCACCTCTGCTATCCTCCAGTCGCCCGTGTACTTCGTCATTACCCTCCTCACATGTCTGTTTACTTCTGTTGTTAGGCCTGTTCACATGGTGACCAATCTGGACCCTCAGACCAACGTCTGGGCTTGTGAACAAGTCTGGGGAGAAAGAGTGGAAAGGAAGAGGAGTGAGAGAACGAGAGAGGAAGCCAAACAGAGAAAAAGAGACCTGATCTAAAACACTCTCCAGACATGGCAGAGGAAAATACATCTATCTGGGAAAGCAAGTCCAGCGCTCCAGCTTTAATTATCTTTTAAGACGCACATGGGGCAGGGCAAATGATTCCAGAACGTAGCGACGAGTACAGAGGCCGGGAGATTCATGCTGCAGATTCCTCTTTTTCCTCACAGCAGACAAACAAATGTAAATAGAAACCAAAAGACGATGAAGAAGAAGAAGAAAACATTCACAGAGATGTCATGAGGGAGATAACTTATTGTTTCAGCATTATTTGCTACCAGTTAAAGCTTACAGAGGCCTTAAATGAACCTGCTGTGCAGAGCAGCATCTGTTTGCCAGAAAGCAAGCGAGGCCTCCACCCCGGACCAGACCAACACTGAGATCATTGTTGTTCCACAGCCCTCGCCGGGCTCTAGCAGTGGGACTCAGCTGTGGTAGGTCTTCCATAGACATTTACAGTGTTTTCCAAACTCATTTCTGCTCTATTAGATAATGCACCTAAGAGAATGGCAGTTAGGCAGCAGGAAGATGGAACTGATGTATAAGGAACTAGGAAATCCAGAGGTCACGAGACAAAATCCTATGATGCTGCTCCATCATGTCAGCATTTGCTCTAGGAGGAAAACCCTGACTGCAAACATTTTGTCTTTTTGTGGTGTTTTTTTCCTTTATGGTTTAGTTTTTGCTGATCTTTTGTGGCTTATTTATGTCCCATTTTAGCTTTTGCTATTTCTTTCATATTTTATAGGCATATAAGCATATAAGCATACACTATATTGAATATACCAGCTATATTCACCAGCTATTCCATTAGTTGTACCTGTTCAACTGCTTATTAATGCAAATATTGAATCATCCAGTAGCACAGCAGCATCTCATTTTATTTAGGCTTGTAGACGTGATCAAGACAACCTGCTGAAGTTCAAACTGAACATCAAAATGAGGAAGAACTGTGACTTTGAACATGGCATGACTTAACACCTTGACAAAATCCAAAGTAGTGAGGTATAATATATATATATATATATCTATGGAGGGGAAAAAAAGCTTTTTAATGTCATAAAGTTGGGATTCTATGGGGATTCACTTTCCCACCTCTTGCACTGAAACCAGAGGTGGCTGAGCTGAACGTGCTCTCAGTTCAGATAGAGGTGATACATGGTTAATTCCACTTTTACCTTCACTAGGGAGTCTCACGTATGTTTGCTGTCTTTAACTTCAAATTATTTTCCTTTATTTATTTATATTTCTCTAAGCACCTTGCTGCTATATATGATGTAAGAGGCACGGCTCACTGATAAGTCACAATACATCAACGCTGCTGCCAATCTTATTAATTGATCAACTGAAAATCCTTTTCTTGTCAGGGCACAAATGTTAGGCTCTGTGCCTTTATTGTATGTGTGAAATCACTGATGATCACACAGTTCCTGAGTTTTAGCGTCCCACCTACTCCCTTTGTTTGGATAATGCTAAAAACAACTGCGGTAAATCCAATCCAAATACTGAAATCTGGCTTTCATTCCAGTGGGGGGAATCTCTCTCTAGCTCTCTCACTCTCTGTCTCACACACACACACACACACACACAAGGCTCATCCTGTTTTTTGTCCCCAGCGGAAGAGAGTTTGTAGCTGACAATTGTTAAAACTTATGGCATCACTCCTGTTGGACCAGAGGCCACGCTGAGTGTTGTCATTATTTCTTTGTAGCTATGATGTGATGCTCTTGTTTACAGTGGACATATTTTGGGTGTGGAGCTCCTATGACTTAGTGGTGATGTTACTGAATATTCAGTAACAGTGAGACAGTTGCATGTTACATATCACAGACACAAAATTAGAACCCAAATACCTGAATAATTCCAACAAAGCGCTGTATATATGCAAAATGTTAAACGACTGCCCTCACCCTTAACATCATCAACATATATTTTGAGTGCTATCCTGGGCCAGTTAAAAACATAACTGTTCCCTAACATTATAAAGATCCACCCAAAATACTTGCATTTCATGCCCCTGAATCACTTTTTAAAAAGCAGGCAGCGGAGGCATCAGATGTTTTCACTTCAACCACAGACTGCATTAGTCAGTCTGTGGTTGGCATGAGATGGCAGAAAGACAAAAAAGGCTGGTTAAATTAGCTGGTTGGATTAGCTGGGAACATAATGATCATGGATGTAAACAGATGACTACTATTGTAGCTGTACTGAAAATTTAAAAAAAAAAAAAAAACTTTCTGGGTAATTCAAGGATCATTTGTGCCCATGTAAGTAAAAGTTGCTATCCTTTAACTTTATTTATTTGAAGTTTTTAAAGTATGTTTTTCATTACTTGTTTTAAATAATGCTACTCCCTTCAAGAGTCGTCACAGCAGATCATATTGCCTCTACAATTACTACAGCTCTGCACATCACCCTTGTTCCAGGCATAGTCTCACTCTCCAGGATTGTGTTAAACAATCTAGTTAAAAGGTCCACTGCTCGTTTTTACAATCTTCATTCTCTTTATAGGTGTCCTCACTTCCTCCTTACCAATCCTCTGCACTTCCTGATTCAATAACTGTCCTCCATCCATCCTTCTCTCTCTCTCTCATTTTCTTCATTTATTTCCATTTCTGTCCTTTATCACCCTAACTTGCTGCACATCCTTTTTAAGTGCTTAGTAATGGACACATGGCTTCTGGCACTCATCTATCATGTATGTCCCTTTTACCAAGAAAACGACAAAACTGAAGGTAAAACCTGGAACAGCTGCTGCAGCACTGAGATGAGTAGAGTAGAGGCAGAAAGACGCTTTAGCTGTACTTCCCCAGTCATCTGGTAACTTTTCCCTACCACCAAGAAAGAGTCTGTCACAGCTCTTTTCTGAACTCTATCTTTTTCACATTGCACCTTCTGCATAAGATGTAGTCCAACTGCGTGCACCTTCATATGTTTCTGCCTCTTCTTAAAGTGCATGTTCACTGCAGCCATTTTGTTAAAATCTTTTTTGCAAAATCCACTATGATCATTTCTCTCCTTGACACCATACCTAGCCAACAACTCCTCGTTATCTCTGTTCCCAATCACTTACTCCTCCATTGAAGTCTGCTCCAATCACCAGTCTCTAGAGAGTGGTGACATACTCTACTACTTCATGCAGTTTACCCCAGAACTCTTCTTTCTCTTTTAACAGACCTACCTGCAGTAACACTCTTTTCACCTCTACAATACTATTCCCATACTCTTCCTTCAGGATTACTCCTACTGCATTTCACTCCCATGCAGATCAGCTTGAATCCACCTCCAATGCCTTGATTTCTACTCTAATCTTATCAGCCAGCTCTCTCCTTTTACCATAGCCCCTGAATTTCAAGGCCTCTCCTTCTCTCTCACTGCCTCCTCATGACTTCCCCCTCTCCTCCTCATTTGTCTTTGGCCAACAATTTCACGTAGCCCTGTTGGCCTGGTTTGAGCGCGGAGTCAAGGAGGCCATTTTACGTGAAAAGGGAAAGACCATCTCTGAATCGAGGAAGGGGCCTAAGGGTACATCTTTCGCCATCTTACAATGCTGTGATTGCAGCCATTCCACAACTCTCTGTGAATGGTACTCATGGCCATTGATCAGTGGTCTTTGATCAGTGGGTTGTTGATCAATGGTCATGAGAATTTGCATAATTATGATGAAGGTGACCTCCCAGCTTATTGTTTCCTCAGTGGGCTGG
>VUQG01041186.1:0-10179 GCA_015106755.1 Etia nguti | reverse complement strand
TACCACATAAAATCGGTTCGAGGTCAGTAAGCACAACCAGAATTCATACATAAGGCACACCGGATTATAAGGCGCACTGTCGATTTTTGGGAAAATTAAAGGATTTTAAGTGCGCCTTATAGTGCGGATAATACGGCAACTATTTGGCAGAACTCCATGGGGGGTGTTTGACCTAATTAAAGAAAACTGGGAAGAAGGTCCAAGCCCAGCAGAAAACAAAATTTGGTACGCTCTGGACCTGAGAGCAAACTGATACACATTGAGGTTATTACGAGAAAATCTCCTCCAGGCCCAGCAATATCAGCAGCACCTGTACAACAGAGGGGCTAGACTCAGGAAATTTTCACCGGGAGACAGAGTGCTTGTATTATTCCTTTCTTTTAGCTCAAAGTTACTTGCCAAGTGGCAAAGTCTCTTTGTGGTCACATGGTGAGTTGGTGGCATTGACTATAACATCATACAGTCAGACAGCGGAGGAGCCACACAAATATATCACTTCAAACTCTTCAAAGCATGGAGAGAGGCTGAAACCGCTTCTCGGGTGAGCCTGGTGAAGGTGTTAGATGAGTTGGGGCCGGAGGTGCATAACTCCACCATTCCCTTCTCCCGCCATTGTGGCAACCATCTCAAACAGCCCCAGAGAGCAGAGGTTGCTGCATTGCAATAGTGTTTTGCAGATTTGTTCTCCACCCTGCTCAGCTATACTAGTCTCATGACCACATAATGACTCCGATATCTGCGAGTCTAATGACAGTCTCATGAGCAGTTATGGCCCTATTGGTTACCTGAGCATAAGTGGCAAATTGTTCAGAGGGAATTGGCTGAAATGCTGAAAATGGGAGTAAAGTAACATGTTGTGGAGCCCCATAGTTCTTTCAGTGAAGAAAGATGACTCTATACAGTTTTGTGTTGACTACTGCAAGGTGAATGAAGTTTCACAGTTTGACGCTTATTCCATGCCCCGGGTCAACGAGCTCCCTGACCAGTTAGGCACTGCTCACTTTTTCTTGATGTTGGATTTGACCAAGGGCTACTGGCAGATTCCCTTGCCTTGCCAGAGTCCAAAGAAAAAACAGCCTTCTGTGGGGAACCTTTGCTCTACACGCCTAACTTTTCCTTCTGTTTTTATTCTCCTATTATGAACTCTTTACACAGGCTCCTGGTGTATTTTAAGACTCATTTTAAAATAATTGTACTTACATAAAGAGCAGTAAATGGAGCAGCTCCAGTCTACCAGTCCCATTTGGACTTAACTTTCATTGCATTATAACATTTTTTTCCATTTTACACGCTGGTTAGTTAGGCTTAAACATGTCATCGAGTAATGACGTCTGAATTGAGTGAATTAAGTCTCAATTTACTGTATAAAGTACAATAAAGTACTATGTTCTACAGGTCAGAAAGTGACAGTTTACGAGATTCAGAGCTCTACTGTCTGGAATCTTGATTTGTTTTAGCTGGATGTTTCTATCTTTCATTGCAGGTCTGCTGTTCTGGTTCTTGGTGCCAGTTTCATCAGAAACAATTGGAACCAGAGGGGCACCGCTGGTCCTTCAGTGCCATCACAGCCTCGGAGAAAAGTTCATTCCTGAGCAAACCTCCATATACTGGCAAAGTAATTCCAGTGTTCTTCATGTTTTTTCAAAAGGACAAGAAGAATTTCAACACCAAAGTCAGTCATTTAAAAACAGGACTGCAATTTTCCGCGATCAACTGGCTTCTGGCAACTTCTCTCTCGTCATCAATCCACTGTTGCTGGAAGATGATCAGCTCAGCGTTGAAGTTGCTTACATACCAGAAAGCAGGACGCTCTGTCAAACCACTATTCATGTAGAAGGTATAGTTCAGCTTAATTAACATGGATGCAAATATCAGTATTTGTTAAATATCTAAAATGCAAACTGTATGTTCAAGGGGATTGAAAAGATGAAACCTTTCATGCAGTGTTCAGGCACATATCCTAAGGATAATAAAAAAAAGTGGCTCCTGATGATTATTTAGAGTGCTGCATGTATTTCTTCACTGAGTTGAGTGATAATTGAGGGATAAAAGTAGTAACTAGTTTATGTTGTTGTTTATTTGTACAACAATGATCTCTGATTAGTTAAAATTTGTATGAAAATTCTAACATTTATACATGTGAAAAATCTCTGACTCATTTCCAGCTCGTTTTGAGATGCCAAATATCGTGGTCAACATCACAGGTATGATGGCTATGTGTGCAACAAAGGGGGGCTTTCCTAAACCAGAGCTATCATGGATCTCCATGGACCATGAGGGACATGAACGTAAACTTGAACCACCTGATGTCCAGACCCTTAAGATCTACAAGGAAGATAACGGCACATACAGAGTTACCAGCACTGCCAACATCAGTGGATCACAGAAAGTTACCTGCAGCGTTTACAACCCGACTTCAAAGGAGACGTTAACTGTAATTAAAGACATAATTGCAGGTATTCGAAGGATCATTTTTGCTTTTCAGTCTGAAGTTGACTTTTCAAATATACTCAGAATCCATATCTATAGGTTTGAAATGTCTCAGGTATGTAAACCACTGTGTTTACTAATCAACCATCATCGAGCCAAAAGACTTGACAAGCCTGGAAAATAACCTAATTCTTCATTGCAGACTTAGCAGTAGCAAATCTATTATAGATACAATTTGAGTGAATGAATTCATAATTATACTAACACTAATCTCTTCAAACGAGAGAAGATCTTAAAGTACCTTTTTGAAAAAAGTGTGGCCCCCAACAATCCTGATTTGAATTACAGTAGCTCACAATGTTACCATTTTCATGCGAGAGAATTCAAGATGTACATCAATTCCCATCAGTTCATGGAAGCTTTCTGTGTTTCATTCATGCAGATTCCCATGAGCAGTTAACCTAAAGTTCAGTTTACAGTGCTCTTGAGATTTAGATGATTTTTGCATGAATGGATGAATTTTGTGTTGCAGTTGTAGGTAAAGCAACACAATTGATTGTTGTGACTGTGTCTTGTTCCTGATTTACAGGTGAAGGCTGGAGTCTGCCAGTGGGAGCTGTTCTTGGAGTACCGGTAATACTTGCAGTAATACTCGGAGCAGGAGCTGTCATCGGCTGCCGAAAAATGAAATGTCCGTAAACCTTTGAATTTTGCTCCTTTTCCTTTGTAATTATTAATTATGTAATTACATGTTTAAAAATGGTTACATCAAATGCTGCACGGAGGTTCAGTAACAGCAGTGCCGAGTAAAATGTGTATTACCATTAGAAAATGACAAAGTGACTCTGACCCCTTAGCATCCTCTGGTTGCTAGGTAAAAATATGTTATTACATGATTGGCTGGTGAGTGGTTGCTTGCATTTGCTATGAAAAAGAGAGTGCTACACCATAAGGTTGCTGCAGTTGCCTATAGTTTGCAAGAAAGACGTCCACTTGTCTGCAAATGCTATCCAAATACTCTTCGAGTTTTAATGAAAGCGTGTAAAGTTTGACACAAACTGGAAACTGAGAGTTTCCATTTAAAGTAAAAGAAACAAACACATTTGCAATGTTTGCAGACAAGTTGGTGTTTTTCATGCAATCACAAGGATTTTTTTTGTGCGGCACCGTACATCTCTTTGCAACCGATTTGACACTAGCGATTGGCAGCAACAACTGGACAACTGAGTACACACTTATTTTGCTTTTTTCTTCCTTTGATCTGCAACATCTTTGAGAGAATTCTTTTCGTTTGCACCAGGTTTAAACCTCTGTGGAAAATTAGTATCAAACTCTTAATTTCAGCTCACCTTCTGAAGCAGTTACCAGTGAAAGCTACAACACAAAGTTTGTAAGAGAGGAACATTTCAGGGTGTAAAATAACCTCAAACTATAACTTCATGAAGACCACTTTTCCTCCATTGGAAGTCTGAACACAAAATTAAGCACAGGCACAGATGTCGCTACTCTGTGTCAACTCTTTACACTGTTGAGATCCACTGGAAAAAGATCCACACATATGCCGTACACAGCTGCTCTGTTGAAAGTTAATACATGAATCATTTCTCTTGCAGGGAGAGACCATTCAGGACAAAACCTACAAGAACTGAGCGCCAATGAAGCTGCACCCTTCGAAGACAGCACTCCTCATCCTGCAGCTGTTGCAGTTGATGATGTAGCTGAATAAAGGGAAAACACTAAATAGAAGACATAACATAACAGGAACTCATGTGTCTTCCTGTCTAGAAATAAAGACCTCAAACTAGGGAGGACCACAAGAGACACACACACCGAAAAATAGTGTTTTTATTATAAATTCAATTACTAAATAATAAATAACTTTAGTAATGTTTGAATAAGTAAAATAATTAAAAAATGAATCTGTAAATGAATTTACAAATGCATAACTTATTGTACAATTCGTTATTTAAGCACAAAATTCTTTACTTCGACGCGTGTGCCTCATGTGGTCCTCCATATGTTAGCACATTACCTTCAACAGGTGGTTATAGGCTGAGTCCACAGGCGCACACTCGGAGGATCAACTCTACATTTCACTGCAGGCCCCTTCATTTTTCACAAATCTGTGTCGGGCAGAATGTAAATACAGAGGCTGAATGGCCTTTGTACAAGCACACACACTTCTTAGCAGGGCAAAGCTATGAGCAGGCAGCCAGCCTCTGTCCAACCTACCAGAAAGCTCCTTACATCGCACCACATGGCTAATTTGCATTGCTTCAGGATTTCAGAAATGAGATAGCTAATCCAATAGCTGATCTGATAGCTAACCCATTTATCTCACAAGAGCTGAATGCCTGATGAAAACCTAAAGGCTTTAACGTAAACAGTAGGGGTTCAAAATCAAAGAAGAAGAAAGACAATAATCATACATTTCAGTAACAAATATGGCAGTAATATAATTTAATACTTCTTGCCACGCAGAGAAAATCTGATTCATGTTACAGCCTGAAACATCACACAGCGTTACAAAATTTGCAGCAGACAAAAAGTCTGCCGTCATCATTTACCCGCCTTGAATTGTCATTAGATGAAGCTGAAATCCAAATTTTACGTTTGATTTTAAAATCTTATTATTCAGCTATAACAAAACAGGAATAAAATTTAGGAGACGGAAACTAAAGATCAGAATCTGGAGAAACAGATCACACGCAGTTTACTGATGGATCGAGATATTAGTTACCCAGATAGCAACAGACCCCAAGGTGGATCTGCCCTGAAGTCAATTTATTAAATAAAAACTGTTTAGTTTATGAGAATTACATTGTTTTAATGATTATTTAGTAAAATTTTAATGTCCCAATTAAATGTTGTAAACCCTTTTTTTTTTTTAAGAGAGGGTTTTGTTATTTCTGCCATTAGTGGATACAAATCCTTAAGGAAATTTGCTTTAATGTCTCCCAGTTTTAATATGAGCCAATCACAGCTTTACTTACAGATGATGGCTCTCTTACAGCCACAGGAGAGGCATGTCAGTGAGTTACTCTTAATAGTCAGAGTGGAGTAATAATTTCACATATAACTCAAAGAACGCAGGGCAGCTTTCCAAGTCTTTAAAGAATGTAAAGATTTATCAGTAAAGGCAAACATGTCAGAAGAAATGTCTCGGCTTTTATAGATTTAAAATATTTCAGTATAGTTTTGGGAGGATGAACAGAGATCGTGATTCCAAATATTGTGACATTATAAACTGATCTGGGTGGGATGAGCTGGAAAATTAGGAGAGGAAATAAAATATTCACAGTTAGTTTAACTGGTTGAAATTCGGTTTCCACTGTAAGAGTATTTCCTGAAAGAAACGTAATAACAAGTGATCAAAGCTGTCATCATGATATCTAGGGCCAGATTAGGCAGAGATGTCAGTGTGACGATGCATTTGCAAAAGTGCACCCATGCAAGTGGAAAATTCTTTGGGTGATCTATTAACAGTGCACTGATTTCTATGCAAAGATGCAGTCAGTACATCTTAATGATTACCTGACCTGAGCGGTGCGGATTAGCGGCTCAGAGATAAGCACACAGTGAGAGACTGTGAGGGAGCGAGTGACAGCTCTGCAACAGCACAAGTCACTTTTGTGCAGTTTCTTTTTCTTTTTTTCTCAGATCTGTGATATACAAGTCTCTTTCAAAGAGACTACTATTAGTTGGACTCAGAAAGATAAAGTGCATTAGATTGACAGTCTTACCCCATATACGCAACATTCACCAGAGACCAGATGAAGGAGAGAGATGGCATCAAAGTTAAAGAGAGGCGGAAATTACACCTCAAACATGCACGCGCATGTGTGTGCATGACGGATGCGCTAATTAAACAAATAGCAATACACTGCTGGTTTTAGACCCATCCTGCTGTGCAAGCAGACTCCAATCCAGACACAGTTTAGAGCCTATGATACCTTTGGGTGGATCAGGTTGTCGGTCGACCCACTGAGACTGATTTGAGTGATTTTTATTGGAAAATATGTCAAGAATCAGGCTCAACGTGAAGTGTAATCAGATTACAATCAGAGTACCTGCAGCTGCTTTAAAAACATCATTTAATAATATATTGATTTTTAAAATCTTAAAGTCGTTTTAGTCTCATCTTCACTCATACTGTATATTCACATTAAGAAACAGAAGCAGCATTAAGCCACAGCTGCACAAAAAACCCAAAAGAAGAACAAAACACAATGTTAATGTTAAATAAAAGAGATCAAACATCCAGCTATGAGTGAATGAACACCTGTAACCAAGCCTCCACCACCATCAGAACAATCAGGTTTAGTGCACACTGCGGATATGCCTTGCTCGGTGCTGGCATGCTCAGTTTTGGTTTCATTATTCTAAAAATGCGACACTTTCATTCTTTAGATATCATTAAATTCTGGTTCCTATTTGTGTTTTCCTGTAGTTTTGGGGCCTGTTTTGATTATTTGACCATTCTAGTGTTTAACTTTTTGAATTCTTACTGCAAGATTTGTTAACTGGGGCAAAACAGCATGTGAGAAAAATCCAGAAATTAGCACTGACAGGTGTGGTTAGTTCTGTGGGTGGTTTTCTAAACACAGACGCAGTCGGTTTTTATCAATATGACACACCAGGGCTCTAGACTAACTTTTTGCCAAGGTTGCACTGGTGCGCCTAACTTTTTTTTCTTAGGTGCACCAGCACAAAAAGTAGGTGCACCCCAATTTTTCAACGGCATCTCTTAACACCACAACTTTTTTTAAATTGCTGTCCATACAGACAATATTGATTTGTAAATGATTAACTAACAATCTTGTCAACACAAAGTTCTTTATTTGGAGCACATTTCTACAAGAAAAAAAAGTTACCATATTTTTTGGACCATAAGGCGCACTGGATTATAAGGTGCATTATAATCCGGTCTTGAAGTGGAGGTCTTACTTCCTCCACTTCCGTACCATTGATTCATTAATGTTGAATTCTCTCGCAGCTGCTCTATTCCAATGTTCTACTACGTGACTGATAGAGTTTGAAATCCGCTTCGTAAGTATGTCTCTTAACAGGTGCCATTTTGGGGTCCTTATACACACAATACGGTAATATTATTTTGACGCACGGTACGTACTACTCCGCGAGGTTCCTGACTGCAGTAGCCGTAATGCTCCAACAATCCATTAAGCGGTGCGGCTTCGTAGCTTACCGAAGTCGTACTAAAACATTCCGACAGATTTTTGAGCGCCGTAAAATCGGTTCGAGGTCAGTAAGCACAACCAGAATTCATAGATAAGGCACACTTTTGAGAAAATGAAAGGATTTTAAGTGCGCTTTATAGTCCGAAAAAAGCGGTACTGAAAAAGTTCTTGTTCTTAAAGTGCTACAGATATATAAAATAAAAAGAAAGTCGAAATTAAAAATGCCTCAAAGGCTTTGAACTGAACATCTCAATATCTGAACATCTTACCTTGGGCATGGGCATCTGAGAGGTTCCGCCCTTCACCATCTCTGATTGGTTTAGACCACGATATGGAGATAATATGTGTCTGTTGTTGACCACACAGAGACTTTCAGAGTAGCGGAGACTTTTTCTTTTTTTTTTACTGGGTTTTCAGATTTTGTGGGGGAATGTTTGTGCGT
Organism: Etia nguti; assembly: GCA_015106755.1. Lineage (NCBI taxonomy): Eukaryota > Metazoa > Chordata > Actinopteri > Cichliformes > Cichlidae > Etia > Etia nguti. Next base: position 2,109 of record VUQG01041186.1, on the reverse strand, counting down.
GTGGTGGATCAGAAATTTGATTCCTTTCAGGGTTGTGCATTTTTGTTCCTTATATTTTGTGGCATGACTTCATTGTTGTTTTGACTGTGTTGCTGTATGGAATATGCAGTGGGAATGTAAACGGAGTTGAGTGGTGAGAGTTGTGCCTGGGTTGATTGTGCGTGGATCCATTGGTACTGTCTCGGGGCTACAGATGAGGAATTCACGTGTCTGATCTTCACTCAGTACAGAGGAGTGTAGGCAAGTCATTCATCTACCCTCACTATTTCCCCTGTTGGAGGTAACTGCCATACACAGAACTCTACAAACCTGGCAGCATGTGTTACTGTTAACTATTAGTCCATCATCATTGTTCATCCAAAGGGAAGAGGTCAATGGTGAACTGTTTCTGCTGTGTAAGCTAGTAAGCTTTCGCTACTGTCCCGCCATATTGTATGATGGTTTTTCTAACACTGTCTGTATTTAAGTTAACTACTGAAAGACATACAGTACTAAAGTATTATTACTGTGGAAAGTCAGTGAATGTGTCAGCTAAAATATGTGAGTTAAGAAGATGTATTTACCTTATGTTACAGTTCATGTTGTGCACTGCCTAAAGTATTCTCATCAGCTAATACAGTAAATAAGAGTAACGTAGTTTGGAAACTGTGGTCCTGAGACTGAGTTTATCAGTGCAGAGAGAATACGGGTTTGGTTGTGTCTTTTGTAACTGACACTCTATACAGACGAGTGAAGGCGAGAGCTGCATGTCAGTATCTTCATTCATCTCCAGTTTAAGGGCACAACATATGCACACATGTGTATTTGTGATCTATATCTTACAAACTGTCAGAGCTGTGAACTCCATTGCATGGGCTGAGCAATTCCTGCAGCTAAAGCCACAGTATGTTGAAGCGTTGAAAGAAGTTTTGTTGATTCCTTTTGCGTTTTGTTGATTTCAGGGCATCCCTGAATTCATTGACCCCACCCCCCTCCTCATACTTTGCAAAAAGAATTCCCAGAAATGCCTATGCAAGAGGGTCAGTCCCAAAACTCCCACATTTTACAGGCATTTTGTCACTGCACTGTCTTTGTAAATACTGACAGTACTTTCTTGTGTTTTTTTTTTGTTTCACAAAGTTTGCAATGCGTTAGTATATCTAGCCCATACTGTCACTTAGTCTTGCTCTGATTTCAAACTCTCTCTGAGTGAAGCAGAGAGCTGCAGTGCATTGTGGCGACTGTTGTTGTGATTTGGCGCTGAATAAATAAATTGAAATTGAAATCAGTGTCGAAGACACATCTCTCTCTCTCTCTCTCTCTCTCTCTCTCTCAGCGGCTGTAGTGCATTTGTGCACCTTCCTGTACGAAACCTCATGATGCAATCGTACAAACTTCCCTGGAAGTTCAGGTGTTTAGTGGTGGCTCCTGGAAAGGACAAATTCTGCTTCTGCTTTTTTTTCCTAAAAGATGAGCAGGTAAACCACTTCAGCTTCAACCATCATCCACACACACAGTGAGCACAGTGTCAGACACTCAGAAAAAACCAAACAAAAAAACCCTAAATACGTGACTTTAAATGTAAATGCTGTCATGCTTCCCGTGCATTTGCAGAAGCTAAGAGTGCAAACTAAACAAAACCAGTGACACACAAAGGCAACTCACACACATTCATACAGGCACTTTTTTTCTCCACAGCTAAGCACTTTATATGTAACATGCACACTCTGATGGACATACTGGAAGCTTTACATATCTCAGCTGGCTTGAGAACATACTGGTGTTCCCCAGGGAGAGGTGGAGGGAGAGGGAGGTCTGGGTGTAGGGCTGGGTATCGTCACTGATTTCTAGAATCGATTCGATTCCGATTCACAAGGTCCCGATTAGGGATGGGTATCGTTTAGGTTTTATCCGATACCGGTGCCAAACCGGTACTTTTGAAACGGTGCCGGTGCTTAAACGGTGCTCGAACCGGTGCTTAAAGAATGGAGAACACAAACTTTGTCCAAAAACCTCTTATGTTTTATTTTTAGCAGTCTCTAACCAAGTTAGCCTTTTCTGTTGATACAACATGAAGGGAGTATCTGCCATCAAACAAGAAGACAGCCACATGTAACTACGACGGTGTTT
>VUQG01041185.1:0-33566 GCA_015106755.1 Etia nguti | reverse complement strand
ATTTAAAAAATAATAATAATTAGAACATCACATGTTAGCAGACAACAAAAGCAGAAAAAGGATTGGATTATCTAAAACACTCTTCATTAACTTTAACAATTTATCAACAAATCACTATTAATTTGGGAGTAAATGGCGAATAAAATTAAATAGATATCAGTTTTTTATCGCAGTGCGTGTGTGTGTTAGTCAGAGTATATTATCAGCTCCCTGCAAAAGCAGGATTGTTTTTATCTGTTGTCATAGCAGATTTTAGCCCTCTGTTGCGACATATCCACAGATCTGCAGTCCTCTCTACAAAGGAACGCTAAAAATAAATAAATAATAAAAAGTCCATAAATACCTCGATGCTCACTGGTGCGGGTGTTAGAGGCTGTAAATATTCCGGGTGTAGCAAGTGTCCGGTGTGCGCCGTCAACATCTTGATAACGCGGATAGGAAGCCGCTTTGCCTGTCGAAGTGGGTCCAGAGGGGTCAACAAAGAGAGCACGGCACCGGGACGGGACTTCTTAGGGTCGCTGGTCTCACTGAGCTCGATCCGCGCGCTAACTCGATCAGCAGCTGATCCTGAAGGGAGATATTTCATTGGAGAGAGGGCGCAGGGGGTGCCCGTGGACGTGCGTTACTTTATAAAAATAAAAAAAACTAATTAAAAATAGTAATAATGAAATAAAAAATAAAAATTATAAATAAAAATTATGATTAAAAATGGGTTTCGTAAATATAATCCAGCGGAAACACAGACGGGCGTCCTTAAATGTCCCGAAGGACGGAGAAGCCTTTCAGCCCCAGTGCGCTACTTCATTTGGAGCATCCTCGTCCCAAACACGGCTCCTGTATTCCGACTTTAAACCCCACAAAATAAAAAAATAAATAAATAATAATAATAAAGTCCACAAAGAAGAGCACGGTGTCCTTTCTGACAAGGCGCAAACGAGAAAAGAGCCACTTGAGAGTCCGAGTGCTCGGGAAATGTCCCACTGCGTGTCTCCGTACAGGACTTCAGCAGCTCACTGATCACAACTGGCGGACTTCAAAGTGCAGCAGCCGCCGTCCGCCCGCTGGGTGGCCGCATCTGTAATAAGCGGGGCGGGGAGGACGTCCGTGAAGGAGGAGCCACCTCGGCCTGCAAGTGACGATCGTTACTCTTTTGATTTGTTTATATGATCATCCGTGGGGGGTGTCGCTGGGTATATTTACTCAATTACTATACTGAAATATCATTTTCAAACGTCTGCGCGCTTAGAGTGCCAAAAATGAATTAAACAAAACGTCATGAAATAGTTAATTGAATGTGTCCTTAGTTAATTAAAGTGGAGGAATAAATAAACGATTTATTAAATGTTTCAAATTAAATTCATTGATGGTTAAACAATTATTTATAGAATTATTTGATTAATTCAAACTATAACTGATCAATCACATCTAATTAATTATTGAATAATAATAATGTATACTTTATTGATCCCCGTGGGGAAATTCCTCTCTGCATTTAACCCATTCACTCAGTGAAGCAGTGGGCAGCCACCAGTGCAGCACCCGGGGAGCAGTACCTTGCTCAGGGGTACCTCAGGGTAGCCGTTCAGTGGATTCGAACCCCCGACCTTCCGATCATGGGGCAACCGCTTTTACCTACTGAGCTATCCCTGGAATGATGTGTTTATTTAATTCATTTTGGCACTCGTGGTCCTCCATATTTGTGTACAGCTAAATCTGAACTGGACCACAGTACCAAAGGGTTCTGTTGACACCATGCTAATTATTATGACTCTTAAGAATGACAGTCTTATATATTTTTATTAGATGAAGTCAGAGTTTTTAAGGATACATATACAAATGAGCAGAAAGTAGCTGTGCATATATAAACTGCTAAACAGAGTCCATGGTTCCTATACAAACCCATGTGCATTAAACAATATGCCCATACAATGTAGTGACCGTTTTTTGTTGTTGTTGTTGTTGTTTTTTAAAAACTGAGTGAACAGGAAGCAAAAAAATACTCTCTATAGCCCAATCACATTTAGCTAAATGTATGTCTCAAATACTAAATGATGGTGTGAGTTTCAAAAACAGCAGTTTTTACCACAATATTAAAGGGTGTTGCTTTGGCACTGCATAAGTACTCTATAAAGCATGGAATAAACTGTTACCGGGAAATATAGATTTTAAAAAGTTCTGTAATAGAGAGGGGGTAATAATCTAAAGAAAGGTATAATGTAAAACTTTTTAAAGCAAACACAACAGTGAAAACCTTTTGTGTTTGTGGAATCAAACTATGGAAAAGTCTTTCAGCAGATCTGCAGCAATGTTCAAACATTTTACAGTTTTAAAACAATTTCAAGAAACAATTTATTTGTATTTAAATGTCTATATTTAGTGTAAATATGCACATACATTTTAACGTGGAAAGTGTCTACTTGTGTCTATTTGTAATGTGTCAGTTGTAGCAGAATTAATTTTTCACCTTACTTGCCTGTGGTGGTCCCTTCATGGCTTTTGAAACTGCACACAACTTTCAAACTCCCTCACATTCACAATTCCAAATGCTGACTTACCATTTTGTCTCAAAAATCCACTCTGATTAGTTTAAGAAGAACCTGCCATAATATGGATCACTGCAGTGGCTGAATAGGCCTATTTGCTGTACACCAGCACAAACACATCAGGAAGGGAAGAAATTCCACATATCAACTGTGAACAAGACTCATCTCTTTATCAAGGACCATTCCAGGTGACAGCCTCATGAAGCTGCTTAAGATACTGCTGATAGCGTGCAAAGCTGTCATCAAGGCAAACTCTGAGGAATCTGAAATATGAACCGTGTTTTGTTTACACAGTTTCTCGCACTGCAAAATTCCATGTGTGTGATTTGATAATGTTAATGCCTTCCACTGTGTTCTACAGAAAATACATATGTAGATTAAAGAAAAATAATCTGGACATTTGTTTATGCACAGATAGCCTTACATATGACTCCAGAATAGTTGGGTATGCAGGGGAGTTGATGGCCTACTCAGTAACTGCAAGGTATCCAGGTCCTGTGGCTCCAAAACAAGCCCAAATCTTCACCCTGGTTTTTGCCAAATATGGCAATGCATTGTGACTGAACATCTCCATGTTGGTTTCATCATTCCAAAGGAAATTAATCCAGAAGTCCTGTGCTTTGTTCAGGTGAGACTTTTGCAAAGGTTAGCCATGTTGCCATGCTCTTTTCATAAACATAGAAGTCTTTCTCCTGGCAATCTTTCCAAACACGCCACACCTGTTCAGCCTCTTTCTAATTGTACGGTCATGAACTTTAACATTTAACATGCTAGCTGAAGCCTGTAACTAAAGTCTTGGGGGGGGGGGGGGCTCAGTTTTTCTGAGCCCTGGATTTGTGCATTTGCTGGAAGTCCCAGTAAATTCACCCCATTTAATCAAATCTTGAGGCACAACATGATTCCAGAAAAAAATTCATTTAAATTCATTTAAATTTATGCATAATTACGTTGTTTTACTGTGTTTTCTTCTTTTCCCCTTCCATTAATAATTTCATAACCCCAGATATTTCTGTTGGCCCTTTGGTGAAGCTTAACCCAAAGGTCAGAAACCACTAACTGTAGGGGAAAAAAAGAATCCCTTTAAAGCTGCTGCAATATTTAATTAATGATAATCTATTACTCACAGGGCTGACCTTCTGCTGAATGAAGAGGTTACTTCTGATGCCATAAGTTTGTTATATCCTGCTTTTAATTTAAAGGAGACATTTAAATGGTGGAGGTTTAGTAACTGGATAAAGTATTCAAACCACTTACTTAAACAAAGTAACAATGCAACACTCCAAAACACTCCATTAACATTATTAACAGAATCCCTAAAAAGAGTTAAAAAAATAAAAATAAACCAAAAATGTCTTGTTGGAAAAACAACCAACCAAGAGGTTGGGCTATTTCGAGGAGTAGTTCAATAAATCTGAGCAGTTGCATGATGATTAAATGAAAAGTAAAAAATTAGCAAGATACATTTCTATTAGATTTTAATACAATGTTGGCTTTTTCGCGTATACTGAATTTTTTTTTGCTCTTTGAACATTTGTATAACTTTGTTGAAACAACGTTTTCCTACAGGGTCACAGGCTAAGGATTTGCAACCAGTATTTTAATCTTACAAATTACATCTTCGAGTCTTACGATTTTTATGGAAGAACCTGAAAACAGTACGGTAAACAAAATGTGTTTATTTGACTGTATACAGGAGTTTTAAACTCTTTGACTTTGTTTTCCATAAATGGCAAAAGAACTTACAAAGTAATATTGTGTTTATTTTGGCAGACAAATTAATAAGCAGCAACATTATCTGCATCTTCAAATCAGATAATTATATGCTCTAAACCCCTGGACAGATGTTATACTTAATTTTAAGCCAAAATTGCTCAATCTATGGTTTCCTACATCTCAATTTGCACAAACACAAAGGCTAAAATTGGTGGGCATTTTTCCAAAGTCTTGTCAACAGTTAATGATTAAAAGAAAATATCTGATAATCGAACTTTTTTGAGGTCATGGAAAAACAACTTTGTTTAAGCAACAAAGAAGACAGTCTGTGGGGACCACAAAATCCCAACCACTGGATCATAAGGTTGTGTGCAACAAATATTTGGCATGCGGAGTTGGAGCGTTTAAATAAAACCACACAATCACGAGCAAATTTGGAAGACGAAACTTCACTCAAATGCCATTTCGAATCATATACTTTCATGAAATAAGGATCAAAGGGAAGGGCGAGAACTTTCCCCAAAAACAAGAAAATAGTCTGCTGTCAACTTCGCAGAGAGGGATACCATGAGTCTGCTGGCACGCAGTTCAGAAACCTCTTATTAAAACTAAAAATGCTCTTTTGTGAGTGTAATGGTGCAGAGAACAAAGTGTGCAGACACATGAGTCATCTTTCAGTTGACGACAAGCAAAGCATTGCGTAAAAGGACAAAAACCAAAAGGGGGTTTGTGAGTCCAGATGCTTGTTTTTCATTGCCAAAGATCATCATCCCTCCATTATTGCTAACAGCATCATTCTAGAAAAAGAAAAAGAAAAAAAGAGCCCATGTTTATTACCTGTTTTTCTTGTCTTGTCCCACTGGTGCACACAGTGTTCCTCAGTATCAAAGTAATCCATTGACCATTAACTTTGGGTACACTGTAAATATAAACAAAATAATCTGCTTGATTACCACAAAATCAAGCAGAAGAGCATCTCTGAGCATGAAACACGAAACACACACAACTACTGTTGGTATGGGCTCACCAAAACTGAACAACAGAGGATTGAAAAACGTTGCCTGGTCTGATGAGTCTTGATTTCTGCTGCAACATTTGGAGGGTAGGACCAGACTTTTGCATAAACAACATAAAAGCATGGATCCATCCTGCCGTGTATCAGCAGTTCAGGCTGGTGTTGCTGATGTAAGAATGTAGGTATATTTTTGTTGGGCATTTTCTTGGATATCTTGGCACACTTTTGGCCCCTCAGTATCAGCTGAGCATCATTTATAAACCACATTGCACTGGTGAGTGTAATTTGCTCTCCAAATATGGAGATTGGAAATGTTTATATCTGTATGATGTCCAGAAAAACTGGATCAAGCATTGAATTTATGTGCTATACAGTAAATCTAATAGAGTGACCTACTTCTTTTTTTCTTTTTACATATCTCTGTCACCACATACTGCATACATTACACTGTACAGGGTATTATTACAATAATAAAAGTAAACACATGGAAGCAGACATAATAGGCAGCTGAGAGAAGACCACATACTTAATGCTAACCCTTCTAAAGTGTACTTGTCTGTTTACAAGCTGCTTCACATTGAGTCATTCTTATTGCATTAAGACTTCAAATGTCACTTTACTTTGCATTTGCTTTTAACCTTTTGCTTCAACTTTTAACTTAGCATTTACTTTTGACATGTGGAGTGACACATCGTTTGTCTTCTGGCTTTTGCTCTGAGCAAATCTACACACACAGAACTCAATAAAGTATACAGAACGTGTCACACTGCAGTCTAATTTCTTTTATTAATTTATGCCACTTTCACCAGTGAAGAAAAATGTGATAAAGACAAATCACCTCCATATTAATGGTTATATAAATCTGGAATGTTAATAACTTTATTGCATTACCGCCTGCTGACTGACTTTGCAATGAGCTAATTTTGTTAACCTAATTATACAATGAATTGGTTAAAGTACTTAAAAATTATGGCTGACAAGAACTATTAGCACAAGCCCAAAATAGTCTGAATCTAAGGGGCTTTGATTCTCTGAATCCTTTGCAGCCTCAATTGAGTGCAAAATCATTCCTAATCCTTCATAACCTGTGGGCAAAAGGCTGCATAATGTGAATTAGCTGACGGATTTTTGTATATATCTCACAGGGTCCTCCTTAATCTTCAAAAGCAATGGTTCCCATGTAAATATAAAGAGAGGGTGATAAGTTAATTCTTGTGTTCCTTCTAGAAATGCTGTCAACTATGAATATTTCTTTTTTTTTTATGGCATTCCTTCCAGCTCTTGCTAGTGATCTAAAATCTGCTACAGTGCTCTCCCAAAGGTCCACATGTGGAACTGTTGTAGAGGGCCCCATCAGTAAGTTGAATCAATTTCTTCTTGATATTAATTTTATATCTTTAAAAGCCTATTGGTGTGGTCCCCCACAACTGTCAAAGTTTCTCATGTGGCCCCTTGAGAAAATTAATTGCCTACCCATGAATCAGCAGATCCCTAAAAAAACAAATATTTGGTTGGAGTAGCTGGTACCTTGACCTCATGGATTAAACAGCAGCACAGCTACTCACAACCATCCATCAATGTCACATTTGTGATAAGAAGCAGAGAGTGGAAGCACCATCTCATCAGGAAACAAGGTCAGAGTCTGCAACACTGTGGAGCACACAGCGGGGAAATCAGAGGAGCAGGAGTATCAGTTTGATGTATGTGTTGGTAAAACAGTCTGATGGTGGTAGGGAAGTACCAATAGGAAAAAAAGTAGACTGAGAAAATATTAAGACAGTCATAGGATAATTTAATTGAATTTTATTTTTACAGCACCAAATCACAACAATAGGCACTTCATAGTGTAAGGTAAAGACCTCACAATAATACAGAGAAAACACACACAATCAGATGACCCCCTGTGCGCAAGCACTTAGCGACAGCAGGAAGGAAAAACTCCCTTTTGACAGGAAGAAACCTCCGGCCAGCCAGGCTCACGGAGGGGCAGCATGGCTCAATGAGGGTGAAATGAAGTACATAGATGGGAAACATTATTAGGCATGGCAAGTTTTAGCTTTTAAAAAAAGGACCAACATCATCACAATGTTTCATAAATATTCTTTAGGTAAAAAAAAAAATCTATGATCAAGGTTGATGTAAACTATTAAATATGACCCCCAAAAAGTTGATTGTGTTCACCTGGATGTTTCACATGAGTCTCTTTGATGTATATATTTCAGTCTCCCACTGAAAACACTGCGTCCAGGTGAACCCAATCAGCTGTTTGGAATTTCCTTACCTGCATGATGGAGCATGCATCAGGCCATATTAAATATGACCTTTAAACAACTAATAACAGGCAACATCTCAACCACACATCCAAGGCATCAAATGCTGCTGCTCTGTCAGGTGATGCTAGTGTTGCAGTGTCTTTAAATTTGGTGCCTTAGTGAACAGGGCACAGAAAAACTGGGTGCTGGCAATTGACAGTCACCTTTTAAAGAGTTATCAGATCCTTTAGAGTGATAAAGTCCACATTTGAAGAAGTTTGTCAGTCAGGAAATCATCATTCATGTCTAATTTGGGAGCTGTGTGTTTAGCATTTTGTTTTCATGTGGCAATATTGGTTTATATTTATTTATTTATTTGCTTTTACTATCACTGGTTAGACTTAAAGAGAAGAAAGAAAGCATTGTGGCTTGAGTTAAAATATGCACATTTACATTATAAACCCATATGAATACATTAAGCGTGGTTATGCTGTGTTTTGGTTCCTAGAATTTCACCAGAACTACTACTAAAATATTATTTATCATATATTTTTACAGTAACCGCATCAAGCAGCATGGAGCAGATGAGGAGCGCAGGAAGTCAGACAGAGGAACAGAGTACAGAATCGAGATCAACCTTCAAAATAAAAGACCCCAGGCAGACTAAACGTTGTGCTTTGTGCATTGTGTTTAAAATATGTTTTCCATTAAAACATATTAAATGAAAAAAAAAATCCAATATAAATAATCTTAAACTTATAATGGAATAAAATACTCAAAATACCCGTGAGCCCTCCAACATGAAAACACAGTATATACAGTCTTGTATATCAATTCCAAGGTAGCAAAAGTGTGGATGTATTCAGAATATAAATTGGAGAATTTTTGTGGAGAGAGGAAAGACAAAAGGTAGGTGAGCAGAGAGAAAAAAATAGCCAAGGTCAAATACTAACAAAGAGGTCCCAGAAAACAATCAAGATCTTCTCTTTAACCTTCCATGACTTTCCTTTAAGTTGATCATTAACAAGCTGTGGCACAGCCAGCGATAACTACTTCCTGTTATTTAATTTAAAATGACTTTCCTCTTGTTCCCTTATCTCAAAATAATCAAAGGAGCAACACTTGCCAAAACAATGGAACTAAAAATGAAAGACAGACTAAAACAACTATTAAAGAGCCCCTCTACGACACCATATCATAAACATTGTTTGTACTCTGCTAAAAGCCAAAGACTGATTGATAGTCTATTCTCTTTTGTCTTTGATGTGGTAACCCTGTGGAAACACAGCTGATATGACCTCATTATTTTGGAGTTTTTATTCTAAATGAAGATTAACTGAACTTGATATGATATATATGATATTGATATGATATCTACACACATATATATATATATATATACACAGCATGTACCACCAGCAGATAGACGAGGTGGCTGATATCCAGAAATCCTACCAGTGGCTGGACAAAGCTGGACTGAAAGACAGCACAAAGGCACTAATCATGGCAGCACAAGAACAAGCTCTGAGCCAAGGATTCCAAGAAGGGATCAACTTGCGGCCATTAACCTGCCTCAGCACCTCAGCCCCACATGGGCTAAGATGAATAGGCACATGACTCAATACATGAGTGCGGGACAGAAAGGAATTGGCAGAGACGAGACAACAGACAGAGCAGTCGCTCAAAACTGTAAGACCAGACTGACCAACCTGTGCGGTGCGCCTGGATTGACTATAAGAAGGCTTACGACTTCTTACGATGTAGGACACAGATGGATCCTGGAATGCCTAAAACTATACAAAGCTATCCTTCCTCTTCACATGCCCAAACCATCTCAACCCTGTCTCTCTAACTTTGTCTCCAAACCGCTCAACCTGAGCTGTCCCTCTGATGTACTAATTTCTAATGAGGTCCATTCTGGTCAAATCTGCCACCTCTAGCTCTCCCTCCTTTTTGTTAGTCCCACTGTCCTGGACAATACATCATAGCAGGTCTCACTATGATCTTTTAAACCTTCCCTCACAGTCTTGCTACTATGCTATCAGAAATCACCCCTGATATTTGTCTGCACTCCACGCTGCCGGCACTCTTTTTTTCACCTCTCTTGAGAGGCATCCGCTGCTTTGAATTGTTGACCCCAGGTATTTAAACTCATCTACCTTCACTACGTCTATTCCTTGCAGCTTCACTGTTACACCTCTCTCACTCTCATTCACACACTGTATTCTCTCTTGCTTCTATTACCTTAATTCCTCTTCTCTCCATAGCATACCACCAGCTCTCCAAGCTTACTCCAGCCTGCTACCTACTCTCATTGCAGATTACAATATTCTCTGTGAGCATCATAGTCCATGGAGACTCCTTCCTGACCTCATCTGCCAGCCTGCCCGTGACCACTACAAACATGTAATCCCACACCCACCTTAAACCCATCTGTCACTCCTACGACACCTTCTCCCTGTCCTCATACATGTCCTGCACCACCCTCACATACTTCTCTGCCACTCCTGACTTCCCCATGCAGTATCCCAGTTCCTCCTTTGGCACCCTATCATTTGCTTTATACAGAGCCACAATGACACAGTGCATCAACACTCTCACAACAAACATTGTGTCAGTGCTCGGTGATTGTCTCTTCTTAACATAGCTTCAACATAACTTTTCCTTAACTTCATGGTATGATTAATTCTGTCCAAGATTCAGAGATTGTGTTAAATGATCGTATATGTCTCCAAGACATCTTCATACCTCCGCAGCCACGTCATCTGGACCAACTGGCTTTCCACTTTCCTTCTCTTCATAGCTACTTCTACCTTACTAATCCTCTGCACTCCCTGATTCCCCAACTTTCCTCATTTTCTTCATTCATGAGCTCCTCAAAGTACTCACGTCACTCATCAGTACACTCCCATTTCTATTCTTAATCACCCTAGCCCGCTGCACATCCTTTCCAGCTTTCCAGTCCCCTTCTTGCAACCACATGAGTCATCCCCTGCTGACCATTAGAAAGAAAGTAGTTTGAGTAATCAGAAAAGCAAAGAAAAACAGGGCTTGTTTTGTAAGTTTGAGCCGTTTATCAGTTACTAGCAATACAACCTAATGCCTATTCTTCTCTGTGTACTATTTGTGTATTTGTGACTTATTTTGAAAGTCACAAATACACAACAACGGTAGTACAGATTACAAGTTTTACAGTTTTATTAGTTTTTACATATGCGGCCACCATCTTGGACTGTGAAGTCAGGGCCGGTGTTCCAGCTGAACATTCTGACTCAGAAGTCAGGACTTCCCACTTCCAATGGAACACAGCATAAGTCCACCTATTATGTTATGCCGCCCATTGGAGGGCAGAATAACATTTGTAGCTAACATTAGCTCGTGTTCCAGTCTTTTTGAGAGCTGGGATAGAGTGGGAATTAAGCCTATCTAATAATAATTTTCTAATTTTTTTTTTATTAAAGTTTAGAGCCTTACTGCAAAAATAGTCAAAATTACTATCAAATATTGAATATTTATAAAATAAAATGATTCAATGTATAGAGCATATACTTCTCATAAGGTTATGAACACTGTTCAGCAATGAAAATGAATTCATTGGTCAATTAATGTCAATACCATATTTGTCATCTTAATGCTTAAATTTTATTAAAGACTGTTTTTTAGACTGTTTTAAAAGTTCTTTCTTACACATTTAAAGCGAAGAAGCTCTTCTGTACACACCTAAATGAGCGTGCAGGAGACTCACACTTTCTCAGAATCACAGATGCATTTTTCCTGTGGGTGGAACGATCCAGGGAGATGAGGCTGCCAGAGGATGCCAGCCTGCAATCAGATTTTGCTCTGCTGTTCAGTGAAATCTGACATCAAAGATGTTTTTTCACACCCCTCGAGATTTGGTGCTTTTTTCCCTTTTTTTTGGAGGAGATCTTATTCCAAAAACTCTGAGCTGCCTGCTGGCGACTGTACTCTAAAATAAAAAGGTTGGAGTGCCAAAGCAGGAATTCTGTTTTAACTGATTTGATGGAATTATGTAGACCGTTTAATGCAGCTTGTTTTATCTAAGTTGAGTTATGACTTCCCAGCGATTATTGTCAAAATAAGGTTGCAATTGAAAGAATAATGCATAATTCCCAAGACAGGATTAGAACCAATTATATTGAGCATTTCTACCAACACCAAGTGGCTAACTTACTTAACAACATGTGGGATTACGATGAATTTATTGTTTTATTGATAATCATATAGAGTGATTGTAAACTCTTATAGCAAAAACCAGTAATCTGATCTTCTTCTTTTTGTTGGCAGAATATTTGTGGTGCATTTTAGGAAAGGCTAACTACAATGGGTTTAAATTGAGTTATTTCCAAAATTTATTACAAAAGTGATTCCTTTAGGGAATACTGTTTAAAAATTTGCAGTTATACCTTTTTTTAAGTTGCGCTTTCTGTTCTGTGTATCTTCAGGTTTGAATTCTAATGTGGCTAAGCAACACTAAATGAATTAGCACTAAGAAACCATAACAAGGCCTTACCAGACTGATGTTAGAAAAAAGCCATTCTCGGCTGGACTGAAGCCAAGATACTAATACAGAGTTTAGAGAAATTTAGAAGAACTAGCTAGATCAGATAAAATCTGCTAGTCACAGTAGTCATTTTACCTGGAAATATGGTTCCTGGCTCTGAATAAGGGCACATTTTTATTTCCACAATGAATCTAATTCTCTAATAACTGTAAACTGTGCAGGAAAGGGGAAGCTTTAACAAATAAAAGGTGACCTCACACTAGGTGACCATGCCAGAGTATGACCTCCAAAGGCCAGTTCATTTGACTAATGTGTTTGTTGCATGCCAAGACACAGTATGTTCAACTGCTTGAAGATGTGGGTATGTATGCATTTAATGTGACTTCAACCTGACTGTCCTGTGCAAGTGCATGCAATAGCGATAGGAGGAAGCTGTCCCTCCCTGAACCTGGTTTCCCTGCAGGTTTCCTGTTAAAGAGGGAGTTCTTTCTCCCCACTTTCACCAAGGCTGCTCATAAGTGATCATTTGATCATTGGTGTTTTCTTTGCCTTTACCTTTCATCATAACAAGCCTTAAGGTATTTATTGTAAATTATCGTAATATAAATATAATTGAATTGAACTGAACTGAGATGAATGAGACAAGCTGAGCTGTACTCAACCACTTAATTTTAGGGCTAGTATGGGATGGGAATTGTGGTGGTGGTGGTGTTGAGGGATGGGGTGGGGTGGGGTGGGGTGGGGTGGGGTGACATGCCTGGTATGAGCACATCATAAGTAGGAAGACTTTTATTAAACCACAAAAACAATATCTCTCTTCAAGGCATTTTAACAGTCTTGCAGACCTTTTCTTGACAGTTGCAGTGAAATTGATTGTGACAGAGCAACCCTGGAGGCACTAAACAAAGGTTTCCTTTGCACCCTGTTACCTTCACCACGTAATCATTTACAACTGATCTTCTGTTCAAAACAGAGGCAAAGTGGAGGTCAGGCTTATCACATTTGTCAGGGTTTATGCCACCGATTTATCTAAAGCCAGTGTCCATCATCTGGGAAAGTCTCACCAAAAGGGATTACGAAAGGGATAGGCCTTGCCTACATTTTTAAACAATGCCTGTTCATGGAGTTTAATCTCTACAAGTCTCACGTGCAAGCAGTCATTTGATGTGCCACACATGAATCCTGTTAGGTATTAAAAGTGTGGATGTGTCACTGCAAATAGACAAAAAAGCCCATTCTTAAATAACCAAACAGAAACTTATCCTGTATTTGTTGACTACTTTGATATATCCACTAAGAATCAAGTCGATTGTGGTGACAACCAGTCAGTTTATAACTGCGCCGAAATTCCACTGCAGTCTTTAGGATTTAGTTGTGGTGATGGCTGATGTGGATACAATTTACAAGTGTTCCGTAACCACCTGACATGCAGCCAACTGGTAATTGTTAAAGTGTTATGGAGAACAGCTTTTAGTCAAATTATGAGAACTGCTCCATCCAAAAAACCTCCACAGTGAACTTCAGCGCTTCACTGGACTCCTGGCTCCAGTCTTCACTTTTTACACCCCTGCAAATGACTTCTTGAGAACTTAAGACTTTGCTTTTAAGGGTTAGAAATTACAATGTGGTTTAAGGTATTTAAGATATGAGTTTGGCAATGAGTTGTGTGGTGGTAAGACTACTTGATGAGAAACCTAGAAATGTTTTGCTGTCAGATAGGATAAATGATTGCAATAGTCATAGTGATGCGAGAGATCAGAAAAGTGCTTTGAGGTGGACTTGCAGTTGTCTTTTGGGTTTTGTCCTGCTGTATAACCCAACTAGCCTTGTGCTTCAAGGCATAAAAACTGATGGTCGGACATCGTCCTTCATGATTTTCTGGTAGAGAAAAGAATTCTTGGTTTTTATCCATTACTGCAAGTTGTCCATGTCTTTAAGCAGCAAAGAAGTCCCAGACCATCACACTACCGCCTGACTGTTGGTATGAATTGCTGTGTTAGTTTTACGCCAGATATAACGGGACTCAAGCTTCCAAAAAGTTAAACTTTTGTCTCGTCAGTCCACAGAAATTTTTCCCAGTAGTTTTGGGGAACATCAAGATAGGGATTTTTTTTGTTTTTGTTTTTTTTTATCAAATGTGAGACAAGCCTTTGTGTTCCTTTTGGTCAGCAGTGGTTTTCTCCTTGAACTGTCCCCTGGATGCAGTTTTTGGCCAGTCTCTTGCTTATTGTTGAATCATAAACCTTAACTGAAGCAAGTGAGACCAGCAGTTCTTTAGATGTTGTACTGGGTTCTTTTTTGACTTCCTAGATGAGAGGAGTTGATTACTAATTACTGGCCTGACCACTCTTGGGAAGGTTCACCACTATTCCAGGTTTTCCAGATTTGTGGATAAATGCTGTCACTGTGTTTCACTGAAGTCCGAAAGCGTTAGAACTGGCTTTCCAGGCTGATAGATGTTAATGACTTTGTTTCTCATCTTTTACCCTACTTCACTTTCAGCCAGGTTTAGTTTATGTGATTTTTTAATTCAACAGAACTGGCAGGTACTGTTGTTTTTTCTGTCTAATATTACAATTGGTTTGGTGATCTGAAGCTTGTAAGTGTGACAAATATGCACAAAGATAAGAAATCACGAAGGGGGATTTTTCACAGCACTGTAACCTAACTGAAACTTTACTCCCCCCCCCCTACAAATGCATAAAATACTTGTAATGCCAGACAGTCTGTGAAATTCAAGTCTTTTGAGTTGTAAATGTGTTCTCTTTGAGCCATTTAAAATTGGTAATGATTCCTTGTGCTAATGATGAGAAAGCAAGTAACAGAGGAGTCAATTGCTCTCATACGGGATCCCATTAATCCTGGGCCTGTCTATGAAATCAAAGAAAAAGCAGTTAGCTGTAACAGAGCACTGGACCAGGATCTCTGTCACATATTGATTCATCCTGTTCAATAAGCTGCTTTGATAGAAAACCCAGTAGGTTGTTTAAACAGAGCAGAACGAGGGAGAAAATGAAAGAATGAGAGGAAGCAGCAGAGATGACTCTGTCCTTTGAATGTGCCCCACTTTGATGGCTTTATTTACTTAACCCTCAGCACAACCCTCATTCATAAATGTCAAGAATGAATCCATGCACCATTTAGAAACCCAAATGTGAACTATGCCAAACGTAGGCTGTGTTCCCGCATGCATACAGCCACATAATCACTGGTCAGTGGCAACCATTTCCACCCTTAAAACACACCATTACAGAGGAGGGATACATTTCAACATTCGTCCCACATCTGTCATCGCTCCACACACCACACGCCTCCTCTGCTCTCCCTCAAGACATGCCAGCAACACAGACAAAGTCTGTCATCACACTTGACTTGTGGTTTAACAGACTATGGCAACACTAGAAGGTGGTAAATGAGATTGCTTTCTTTATTTGTACTTCTGTCTTTCCGAATAAATCAAACCAAGAGCGTGCATGTTGCACATTTTGCCTAATGCAGAGCCAAATAAAATCAAACTGCCCTGCAGTTACTCTCTGTTTTCTACAGGGAAAACTCTGCTTTAATTTCTAATTCTCTTGGACATACAGTTTGTCCCTTAGGCAAAGGTGTCGAGTTTCCGGCTTCGTGACAGAAGAGGAAAGCTGAGTGGGAAGAAGGCAACCATATTGCGCCTGTCAGTCAGAAAGGAGGGGGGGGAGAAAGCGCAGTTGTCAAACCACTTGTCAGCCTTTGATGTTACAAAGGACGGAAGAGCTCAATTAAAAGGCCATTATTGTGTAAGTAAATCAACGCCTATCAGCCACGTCACCTCAAACAAACAATCTTACCCGGCTGCTGCAGCACTCTTAATTTATTTTCTGCATGATGTTCGACTGCAGAAATCCGCATAAAGGACGCAGTTCATGCTCGGCTACAAACTCGAAGAGGATGAGGAATTATTTCACACTAAAGTAGTATTTTTGTCTTCCTGTTGTGCGTGGTGATTATTTACAGTATATTTTACTGCTGTTCTTGATGCTTAAAAATGTCAGGAATCATGAATTATTCTGCTGATCAGCCAACACCCCCCGATCCACCCGCCCCCTCTCTCCTTTAGTTAGTGATGACAAAATGCTCTATTTAGGAAGTTAGATTGAAATGTCTGGGGTCTAATTTATCTCTCCAGGATGAATACATGAATTTGAAGTAGTGCCATATTTCACACAGAGCCCCACCACTGGATGGAATATTATTACCACTGCCCCAGAAAGTTGAGGAAGGAACCGTTTTTCACCTGAACAAGCATTACAGTGTCATGTTGAACATTATTCACCGTGCGCAGAAGCCGTCTGACACACCGTGAAATATTTTCTGCGCTGACCTCAGATTTCTACTGAAGTAGGGCAGTTTCCCCTCCAGCTCCAAGCCCACAAGAACTTTAGAGGGTGAGATGCTGTCGTGATTTTCCACAGAATCATAAATACACATTACTCCTGATATGTATGAAGAATGGATCGTTCTTTCCCCTCTGTTCACCTCCCACCGATTCTCTACCACTTGCGTTCAGTCACTCATGCAGGATTTTGACTCAGTTATTTTTTCTTTTTTCCCCTCGGTGTCACTCAGCTCATTGGCAGAAACATTGATAACTTCAGCTCAGAGACACATCTGGTAAAAATATCACAAGTCTGTTGTTTAGTACGCACATATAACCCCTGGAAGTCAAAATGGATCTCTACACAATTTGTTTGCTGCTGGTTTCACAGTTTCACAACACCTTACATTACAGCCCACAGCATATGGTGTAATTACTTCAAATTTCCAGGGGAAACAATGACAGTGGGAGAACGATCACCTTATAAAAATGTGGGAACGTGTTATGTTTGAAAGTTCTCTGCCTGAAGTGAAAACAAAAGCCACGCACTGGTGAAGCTGAGAAAAAAGTAAGCTTGTTTTTGCAGGTATTGCACGTGGCTTCATTACAAGGAGGATTAATTCTTGATTAAACACTCCGCAAAAATGTAAAACAGATCTCAGTAGGAAAAAAAAAATCGTGCTGGTTATTTATACTGATATGAATTGGGTAAAGTGTTAGGAACTAAAGGATGCCACATCATTTGATGGAAATGAAAATGATCAACCTATAGAGGGCTGAATTCAAAGACACCCTGAAAATCAAAGTAAAAAAATGATGTCTAGTCCATTTTGACAACAATGGTATCAATTCCTTCATCCTCCAAGAACTGCCAGCATGTCTCACCACATGAGGCCGGGCATTGTCATGCACCAAAAGGAATCCAGGACCCACTGCACCAGTGTAGGGTCTGACAATGAGTCAAAGGATTTCATCTTGATACCTAATGGCAGCCAGGGTGCTGTTGCCTAGCCTGTAGAAGTCTGTGCATCCCTCCATGGATATGCCTCCCAAGACCATCACTAACCAACCACCAAACCAGTCATGCTGAACGATGTTACAGGCAGCGTAAAGTTCTCCGCAGCTTTAACAAACCCTTTCAATTTTGTCTCATGTGATCAGGGTGAACCAGCTCTCATCTGTGAAAAACACAATGCGGCAGTAGTGGACCTGCCATTTCTGGTATTCTATGGCAAACACCAACAAGGCGCCACGGTCCTGGGCAATGAACACAGGGCTCATCAGAAGAGGTCGGGCTACCATCATGAAGTCTTTTTCTGATTCACACTAGTGTCTGCTGTGGGTTACAGGTTACAGGATACAGGTCCTGCTGATGGGTTAAGGACCTTCTATGGCCCTGTTAGGCTCTCCTAGACCAACTTCCTATCTCCTGAAATCTCCTCCGTGCTCTTGATACTGTGTTGGGAGACCGAGCAAACCTTCTGGCTATGGCACGTATTGATGTGGCATCATAAAGGAGCTAGACTACAATGTAACCTTAATAGGGTGCACATGCACAAAATAGAACAAAGAGTCAACAGCTAGAAACACATACAATTTGCATTGTTTTAAGTCCTGGATGAAGTTCACATTTTGTTTCCTTACACCAATAAACATAGTTGCTGCATACTGTGTTAGTACAGCCCTAAACAGAAACATACATTTTAAAGTTGAATTAATCTCACTGTAAACTCTAAGATGTAATCAAACCATTAGAACTTTTCACTTTAATTGCACTTTATATTTACAATTACATGTGCAACTTTCCCATTAACTCACATCCTGAAGATGCATTAGCTATATGCATGAGTTTAAGCCTCACTCCTCCCTGCTTTATCTTGCTCCGTCCTCTAGCTTCAAATCACTGACACTGCAAACCAGTGTGTGTTGTCATCCTCCATCTTTTACAGTTAATGCTGGCTGTTAGATGGTAACTTACAGACTTACAGAGGTAACTTATAATTCCATCCTGGCTTTTCTACAGCAGGTATTACAGAAAGAAAGTTGGAACGATTATTTTAGGAGCGTCCTGGAGGTTCATGGATAGAGAGGAAACCATGTTATGGTGCAGTACAGTTGCAGTTTCTTTGTGCAAGCTGTAGTTTCACGAAGCATGAAGAATCTCATTTCCTCATGACAGCTGGTTTTGCGGATTGCCTTAAAAACTGAAAGAAGACCTTAGAAAAGTACTTCATTTTAACAGACAGAAAGATTAAAGAGAGAAAGGCTACTGTAGTTTGATGTTTTACTGGGTACATATAAGATTTGACTGGAAAGCATAAACATGCTACACACTTTATGCTACATGTATAAAATCAGTAGAGGTCTTGGCTCAACTCTCACATGCTCGTAGTGGGAAAAAAACTGCTTTTCTTTTTCTTTTTTTATGTCTACATCTACAGAATTTGACATAGTTAGGTTTCTCTATTTAAAAACAACCCAGGGATCATTAGTAACCAACTTCATCACAATTACAAAGGCCAACTCTTGTCATTTCAGCAAAAATAAAAATAACATGTGCTGACTAGAAATTAGAAGAAAAAACTTACACTTTGAGGTGTTATTTTGTCTTCTCCTCACTTCCTGCCACATGCTGCTGTAAATGACTCACATCGTGGCCACAGCCAGCCTGCATGGGTGTCTCATGTATCCATGTGCATTTGTGAATATAATGTGGGTGGTGCTGGAGTGAGGTTACTGGGGAGTGTCAGGAGGATAACAGAACTAGCACTTCTCTCTACTGTCATCTTTGATAAATGGGTTTTAGAACAAGACTGAGCATATATTATATCACCTGAAAGGTGTACACACTGCTGAGACCATAACTCTCCTTCGTTACCGGAAAAAAAACGAAGTATGGCATTGTATATTTTCCCACTCGACATATTTACGAGCCCTCCCTGTTGAATAAACTCAGTGATTGGTATTTCAAAGCACCTTGTCAGGCTGAGCACTGAGTCCTGCCAGCTGCCTCAGCTACCTCGGCAAACAGTGGGAGCATTTCAGAGTGAAAGTTACACCGAGAGAGTTACTGCCTTTGCAAAGTTGAGCGCCTATTAAAAAAACTCTCTCCGGTGACTGTAAATTTATAGTGTTTGCGCTCGCTGCTATTAAAATCAAAACCATGGCCTTGGCCAGGATTGTTCATTCCGCTGAACCAGTTGGGAAAAATCTGTGCAATATTACAGGAAAGCTTTAAAATATTGGACCAGCATTGAAAAGTTGCAACATTTTCTTAAATAAAGGGATTCTTTTGCTTTAATGTGAACAGATGAGATTAATTCTCAAGGCAGAGTGTCACAACTGAGGCTTTGAGTGGATTTTTGGCCACACATCTTTGGCTTTTTACCCCCCAGATTTTTCTGCTTCTTGTCATCTCTCATTGACTGTAAGCTTTATCACAGACTGAATACTGAACATATTTCTGAACATGTACTTTTCTTTTTATTAACCAGGACTACTATTATTGTGTGAAAAATTCTCTCAGGTCCAAATTTACTTCCCAGTTTGAGGAAGACTCAAACCATTCTACTTTATCATCTTTAATTTCTTCTATATGGAAGCCTATACATGCCACAACAACATAAAAATGAAAATCCAATAAGTTCTTTAAAGAGACAATGTTACATCCCAGAGGTATTTTATATTGTTTTGCAGTACAAGGTTACATACTGCGAGATGTCCAAAGTTTAGGTTTTGATTTAGAGGTCAAAAGTTTTTAGAGCTCTTTTTGGTTTTTATTCAAATGTGAGAAGTTCAAGTTCAGCAAATAACCTTACATGGCAACTTAATAAGAGAATTTAGGTCACCAAAATCAGAAACCAAAATTACTGCTGACCTTCCAGCTTTCCTCTGACAGTAGAGGTCAACTTAGCCGTGGAAGTTAAAGCAAACAGCTGAAATCTGGCGGGTGCTAAAATTTAAGATAAAATGTCAGAAATGGCCTTTTGTTTAATGATGCTAACCTTAACAAAAAAACTCTGCCTTTATTATGTTGCACTTAAATTGTCTATATGACTGTTTATCTTTTTTATAATCAGTATAAATAATAAAATGACAACTGTGAGGTCCTCCATAAAGGGCCCAAAAAGTAATTAAGTAAGTAAGAGTAAGTTCCTCTTATTATTTTACCTGATCTATACAGAATATCTATTTTCACTGTCAAAAGAAGCTTTAATCTTTTATTTATTAACACTAGCTTTTTTTGTAGCAGTAATCCAAAATACAAGGGGATCTGAGCATTATAGTCAGCCTAGAACAACATGTAAATGGCGACAATCATCAAATGAAGTTTTTAAATTAGGCTGCCACCCAGAGCACACAGAGGAATATTATTTTGACACTTCGTCACCCTCTGGGGAGAAATGGACCTTTTTGATGTGCGATCCGCCAAGGCTTGCATCGGCTGGCAGATTTTATCAGCAAACAAGACAGGCAAGGGGAGCGCAGACTAAATAAAAGGGGAGGGGTGGGGGGTGTGTGTGAATGATAAAAATGTCAAGGATTATCTTCGCTTTGCGCTGCGTTGTGGTGTCGTATCAAAACGGATTTGGCGGAAATGATTTGAAAAGAAGAGAAGCGATGATTGGAAGAGGGGGTGGGAGCCAGCGTACAACGGGAGAGGGCTGTGGTGTGTGTCATACTAATTTTTTGACTATATTTCTGTCTGACAATAATTTCAGCATTGAGCAATCAACATAAAGCAGCAGTATATGATGCCACTTCTACTTTTACTTCATTTGTAAAGTAGAGAAAAAGAGAGACAAAAGGCCTACTGTACCCAAGAAACTTCTGTTCCATGTCACACTGTAACTAGCATGTACCCCTCTGCACTTGTAAATTTCAATTCTGCCACACTTAAGAGCTGTTGATGACTCAAAGCCGTCACACAGAGGCACCGTTTGTTCCACACTGCTCCATCTAGGGATCCCGACTTCTTTCATATCCCCACCATTACCAGCATTACAGCCATCTTTCTGACAGAGTGACAAATGAGGGTGTTGCTTCTGGCACATCAACCCATGTAGAGAGTACACAAGGTATCAGGGAGCTGTGACTCCCAGCACTGGTGCTTTACTGGAATCGTTAAAGGTTTTTATCATTCCCAGTTGGTTGTCAGTTCCAGGAAATGACTTGTAGTTGAGGGATGATAACAGGGATCTCCAAAACAAGTCATTGAAGAATTTTTAGGTGGATATGAAGTTCCTTTCTGACCATATGAACAAAAAAATACATTTATGTAGCCGGGCTAAATTAACCAGCACAGGACACAGATTCTCTTTGGGACTCTTTTAATCTGAATTATAAAGTAAGTGTACAGATGATAATAAGGAGGTTTCAAAAATAAAGAAAACAAATTTGTACAGACAGTTCTCACCAATTAACAGCTTTGCGTATTGGTAACACAGTGCTACTGCAGGTTATCATCCAAACTTTCCGTCTAGCACCCAGAGATGTCTCATGACAATTTGTGACTGATATAAACCCTTCCGGAAACAAAACAAAACTAGCAGTCCAAAAATAACTGTAGTGGATTCTCGGTCCATCAATCCAACTATTCCACACTCCACGCTTAACCACACTACGCAACGAAAACACTGATGCACACACACGTTGCACCAACACAAGCTAGCACTTCCATAAAACTCTATTGGTCCTCAGCATCCCTTGCACTCACAGGGGTCCCCTCAAAGAAACAAGTTATTAAAAGCTAAAGTCAAATGTTTTACATAAATCACAATTATAACACATCAAAAAATGTGTTATATGGGTTACTTGAGATGATACAAGATGACAGTAAGGTAGAATTACTCAATCACAACCACAAGGTATTGAAGTAAAACTAAAAGATATTTTTGAGATACTTTCATGTTTTTAATTGACTAAATATAAGAGACCTAGTAAAAAAAAGTACTTGCTGATTTAAATATGTGAGAAAATACTTGGTGATTGTAGAAAGTGTCAGATGTACAGTGAAGACAAATACACATTTATCAAACCACCTGTCATAAAAAAGAAGAAAACAGAAATATGTTTAAAGTGTGTCCAAAAAAATCTTTTAAAATTAAAAATCACTGAATCCATGTTTTTTTAACCAACATTCGAGTCGGCGCGCTGGACTTCTCTGACAAGTCATAAATTAGTCAAGCATACTATTCAACTGAACCAATTTTTCTGTCCCGAAATGCAAGTAAATCACTGTAATTTGGCATCTTAATAAAAAAAAAAATAAATAACAATAATGTGCTTTACTATTTTTCTGCTTTTTTGTAAAACAGTAAATTTGGCAGTTCATGGATGACAACAATAATTATATTTCAGCATTAAGTACCATGTGAACGTGTAAATTTTCCTCTTTTTTTTTTTAACATTTATTTGTTTATGTAATACACATAAGAACCATCCATGAATAAGTGATGTGAATGTTCATGTTTTTTAAATTTCTGATTGGTGTGCTGGAGTAAAACGCTTCCAGTAAAGGGTTTGAAGTGATGAAGGAATTGTGTGATTATTGTTTTTGTGTGTGTTTTCTCAGGAGTGTCATTTTGCTGTCACCCTGCCACTTAACATTGAGCACAACTTCCCCCACCCTCAGTCTCTCTCTGTCCATCAAGCTGTCACTATATTTGACAGCAAGGATTAGAGTTGCAGACACAAAGATTTGTGCACATTTGTGTGTGCAGCAGCTGTGAGTTACACTCTATAGTCTTTACCCATGACCCACATTTTTCTTTTTTTTTTAAATATTAGGCCTGAGGCGAATGGGAAGGTTTCAGGTAATGTGTATCAGTATCTGTCAGTGTGTCAATCCAGCCCTGTCATTTATACTCGGCTGATTTCACACTGCCTTGTGGATTATTGCTGTCATCACCTGAGAGGAATGCAACTCATTCTGTCATGTCCACTGTTTTGATCTTTGAAGTGTAATTGGGACACATACGCAGGCACGCACAGAAACAATAATAGATGGACTCTAGTTAAAAGCACGATTTTGGAGTTTTTGACGCAAAGCGGAAGTTGTAATAAGATGTGGATTTTGTGAAAGCACCCCCATTTGTTTGTTTAATTTGCCTTGTTCTCGAGGGGTCTTTCTGACTCGTGTTCTTGCTCAACCATCCATCTCAAAGCGAAGGAAGCAAGCCCAGACAAAAGAAAGGTGGGAAAGTAGGCTACGAAATGAAAATAAAGCTGAAAGAAGAACGTGCTGGCGCACCAAGTAGAGGCATTGCTCAAAACTGGAAAACCCATCTTTGTCTTTGATGTGGGTGAGAGGAAGACGTGTATGTAAGATCACGCCTTGCAGCCATCAGGGTGAAAAGAAGCACAAGATTTCATTCTGTTTACACTCATTGAAGAGACATCTGGAAAAGGCATCTCCACTCTCTTTGGTCTTTTTGACAAGAAAACTTTTTTTGTTATTTTTTAGATCATTTAGCAGGCCGACAGCAAATATTTACCTGAAGCTTTCTCAGGTCTTTCAGCAGCATTCTGTGCAAACAGGCACCTTTAAACACCGTGACAAGAAGAGGAGAGAAGGGAAATCAAAAATCAGAATACTGCTTTTGCATGCAACCGTTAACTGACATTTGATTTATAAGTGATTTATTTCTAGGTCTTTTCTATTTCTACACTCGATTCGTCCTGTCGCGTCATTTGTATGCGACATGAACACAGTGGAAGACTTCGATACCATTTGCTCAGTGTAAGGCTTTTTGTCAGACTCCGGGAGGTCAGTGTTTTTTGTGTAGCAATTTTGATTTTCATAAAGGAGACACTCTCATGACTCATTGAGTGACACCAAGGAGTAGCCAATTGGTGCATGCAGTCTCAGATCACCTGAGATTGCTTGGAACCCAGGCCAATTAGGTATTTAAAAAGTTCCTGATACTGGCTTCTACCACCTAATGGAAAACCGTAAAACCAAGCTGAGCTGTGCTGAGTCTACCCAAGTAGGTACTAGTTTAAAAGGGCTATTAGAGTCACATTGTTGGGAAACAGACAACTCTAGATCTGATAGTCTCTTTTAGCTCTGTTTTTGGTCTCCTCCAAATCCTGATGGAAATATTTGGCTATTTGTTAATTTTCCCTGCTATTTGTCACTCAACATCAAGTTGTTCATGCAACGTTTCTGATAACAAATGCAGCTGCAAGTGCTTGCTCCTAGCTGCAAGCGCACAAAGAGAACCAAAACAGTAAAAGTGCAGATTCATTACAGCACCCTGTTACATGATTTTCTCATTTCGTGGATTGTCATTACAGTACTATCAGTTATGGACTTTTTTTAACCTTCCTAATTCCTCTGTTCAGACACTAGTTTGACTTTACCCACCTCTTTCCCTCCTCATTCTGGCCTGCTGTCCAGGCAGCACTTCAATAAACAAAGAAAAGGCAGCACAATGCTTTTGAATGGGTGTATCCTGCTGGCAGGATCTGAGCAGGCTGTTTATAGAGGGGTTTGTCAGCTGTTACCACTGGGATGTTGCAGCATGTGAAAACAGTGGGGGGAATTGGCCTTTGATGCATCCCCCACTTGGTTCTACCTCTCTGCTTTTCCGTTCTTCTGTTCTCTCTTTGATGGAGTTCTGTGAAGTGTTTGTCAGCGACGGGAGGCCGGTGTATCAACACCCACGCAGGAGGATAGGAGACGCGAACACACACAGCCTGTACAGTCTCAGACCAGCCACACACATTTGTACACCTGCACAACTGTTCTCTCCAGTGACTTTTGTTTTTGCCACAGTGAACAGTCCTTTTCATCTGCTTTAAAGGGACAGGAAGTGCCAGTGAGTCTTAGAGCTAGCTAGTTCTTAAGCTCACTCATCTAGGATATAATAAGTTTAATCATCAAAGACATACAGTATACTGTCTTAAACACAAGAAGCAGATATATCCTGGAAGTTAAACATAAGTGGGCGGTCCATCATAGCTAACAAGCTTGGAACAGATAGTGCTAGATGGAAGTTGTAATTTGTGATTTTGAGCTTATGAATTAGCAAAATCTTGAGCTCAGTTCCATTTTGAGTAATAGGTCTGAACAAGACAGAACTTTATTAACTGCTGTTAATAAAGAATGTATGCATACTTTGGCAAGCTAAAGATATATAGATATATTTACCTATGCAGCTGTTTTTCTTAGATTTATAGTGTACATATTATTTATTATTGCAATTTGCACTTCTCTCTTACACAATGTCAGTTGTAATTTTACTGTTTTGAAGTAACTTCAGTTTTACTTTTCTTTGTTATACTGTCTTATAGTATTGGGGCCCTACCAGTTGCCTGTGGCACTTTTATTTTAACTGTTGTTTATATAGACTTCACTATTTTTATTCTTTATCATGTTGTCGTAACACAACAATTTCCTTTGTGAAACCAATGAAGTATCTATCTATCTATCTAGCTCTTACAGCTAGTTTGCTAACTGCTAGCAGGGTTATCAGATTTGAATAATCGTGAATGTTCAAATGACTTGGCATATTTGCACCATTAAATATGTCTAAAAACCATGAAGCCCTGTGAAACTTTATTAGTTCCACCTTGCTCATGCTGGGTTGGACCTTCGTTTGCCTTCAGAGCAGTCTATTTCTTCATTGCAAAGAGTAAACAAGCTGCTGGAAACATTCCTCTGAGATTTTGGTCCATATTGACATCATAGCATGACGGCATGCTGCAGAGATCTCATCCATGATGTGAATCTTGTGCTTTATTGGATTGTGATCTGGTGACTGAGTACAGTGAACTGATAATCACATTTTAGAAACCAGTTTGAAATAATTTGAGCTTCTCCACTGGAAACACAGTCACAAAGGAATGGACATGATCAACAAACAAGAATTCAGGTTGACTGTGGTGTATACAATAGTGCTGTAAACAATAGTCCGTTGGTACTAAGGGGGCCAAAATGTGCCAATAAAATACCCTGCAAACCATTATACCAGCAACACATAGATTAAAATACCGTTACGAGGCCGGATGGATCTAGGCTTTCATGTTGCATCTGCCAAAGTCGGACTGATTCTGAATATCACATCAGAATTCCAGAGGCAACATTTTTCCAATCTTCTGTTTTCCAGTTTTGGCGAGCCCTTGCAAATTGTAGCCTCACCTTCCTGTTCTTAGCAGACAACAGGAGCACCTGGTGCAGCCTTTTGCTGGTGTAGCCCGTCTGCTTGAGGTTTTGTGCATTCAGAGATGATTTTCTGCAAACCTTGGTTGTTGCAAGTGGTTATTTGAGTTACCATTACCTTCCTATCAGCCAAAAACAGCCTTGCCTCTAAACTCTGATATCGCTGTGTAAAATTGCCATTCATTGGATTTTTATTTTTTTTAACCATTCTCTGTAAACGCCAGAGATGGTTGCGCAGGAAAATTCCAGTAAATCAGCAGTTTATTATTTGCTCAGACCAGACATTTTGGCACAAACAAACACACCTGGTTTAGAGTCATTTAAATCAACTTTCCCATTTTGATGCTTGGTTTGAACTTGCTATGATGCTAGCTGATGCTATGTAATTTAATGGTGGCCAGTGAGTGTACTTCAGCAGGGCAAACTCTTGCTAGCTGCTAGTTTGAGCTATGTGCTGATCAGCACAAATTTCATCTTAGTCTTTAGCAAAGCTGAAATAAAAGTGGAAATTTAAAAAAATATTAAAATGTGGCCAATTTAAGCATGATAATCTAAAACAGACAAACAGCCTTGTAATACCAGTGAGTGGCTTGAAGAACTGACACAAAGAGAGACAGGATTTGGTGTGTTTTAGATGAAACATTAAAATTTGTATGATGAACGAGCCCTAGGAACCATTAGACAAAGTGGAGAGCAGAGCAGTTGCACCCATCAGTGACAAAATGCTGACGACATTAAGTGCTACAGACAAAAATTTGATTGCTGTCTGAGCTGAATGACTTCTCCTCATAAACCGCCCATTATGAAGTCATGAGAAAATTATGGACATGTTAAATTGGAAGTGGGGGGAAGAAATGTCACAAAGAAAAAATATTTTGTGTAAAGCAGTATAATAAAAGGGCAGCCTGTAAAGCGCCTTCGGCTGTAGGAGGTTACAAAGAGGAACGCTTCCTCCGACTGATGTCAAAAGTGTTCTGTCAACAGCGCTGTTGGTTTAATTTGACTTATTATTGCAAGCTGCTGGTGCCAACAGATCAGGTCAAACGCAGCTATACCGCCATATGTTCTCAGTTTTGTAAGCGTCCATAACTTCAGCTGCACTTGTAAAACATTTAAACAGGCTTTGAATGGAGCAGCACTGGGTCTGTTTATAAATGAGAGCATTTTTACAGGCAAGCAGTGTCGAGTACTCAACTATCCAGTTAAAGAGTCCAGGATTTCAAAGCCTGACGGCGGCGTGTCAAGTGAAGAGGGCGACCAGGAGTGTGCTTATTGTTGGGGAGGGTTTTAACCTCGATGGGGTTCGTTGCACTGGGTGAGACTGTCGATGCGGAGGAGTACTCTGACACTTCAAGGAATCTGAGGAGACCGTTAAGTGCAATCTACCTGATCTGTGGCGCATGTCATCATGCAAAATGGTATTTGCGAGTGGGTGGCAATAACCTGAACTTTTTTATAGTGCAATTTTTTTTTTTTTAACTAGCAGTAAACTTAAAAATATGTAATATTTTACCAAATTTACTGAAAAAAACATCAGTTCTGTTGTAATCTAATTCTTACTGTGGCAGATGTTTAATGCTAAACTTATATACTAGTAGATAGTTAAATGTAGAGCCATGCATCGTAGTCTATGAACCTGTTTGAAGCGAAGCTTCATAGACAGTGTGTCTTTAAACATGCAACTTCCAGGAGCTCAAAAAACCCCAGCACACCTTACACAACAGAAAGGAAAAACCACAATGGATTCAAAAGGCTCAAACCTGTTTATAGTCCCCGATGACCAGAAGTCATCTGTATGTTGTCTGAAGGCTTTCCTCCAGGAAGGAATTATTATGAAAGCTGCTCCACACAACACCATAAGTCCTCACTGTCATACATCGTGACCATGGTGACTAACAGCTTATCCACAAAAATCCTAGGAACCATGACACAGGGGCAATAAATCAAGGTGTAATTTTTTTTTTGTTTACTTACTATTAGTAATGGACAGTGAAAAAAAGAATGCTGAAGTAATTTTCTAATGTACACAGTTTCCACCTCTATCTGCGCACACGTGTATTGATGCGTGCAAGGTCATAAGCGATCTTTGAACACAGGAAGCTAAGCCAAATGCAGCTTGACTAGCAAACTCCTCTGAAGCTCCAGCTAGCCACGCATCAAAGCTCACAGGATAATCCATAATGCAAATTCCAGAAGATGCTGCTTCCTCCTCTGCACGGTGAGTTTTTGCATTCCACACCCTCGTCCTCTAAAAAGACCGCTGGTCACCGCTAGTTGCATTATAAAAGACAAACTATTAAAATAGTGGAACTTTATTGTCCTGCATGTAATCCTCATTACTTTCCCAGTTCAAGGTCAAAAAAGCTTCTCAAACTCAGCGGCCTCACTTTTTGTTTGGTGATTGCTTGAGGACATGCAAGCTCTCACAAGTAATTCTGCTCTGGGGGATCGAGCTGACTTTTGACAGTTTGGGCTCAGGGACAAAGAAATGATCTGGCTTTCTTGAACTTTCAGAGCAATGACAATTAATTGACAGCTTTAGTTAAACCTGCAATACTGATTTACACTGTGACAAACATGAGTACCTCATCATACCATGTTTATTTATACTCTGAGAAATAAAGGCGACTGAATTTGCTCTTAACAGGCATTTTTTACCGTGTACAGCTGGACATGATAGACAGCCATCCAAAGCCTCCGAACTTGCCTTGACAATCTTCACAAAGGGCCTCTGCCACCTTGACTTCCTCACATTTGTCAACTTTTGGCCCTTTATAGTTTTTCTTTCTGGAGCATCTGGTTCAGATCCAGGATTCATTGGTTTACCCTTTCCATCCTTGTTTTAAGTTCAGCATTAAGCACATAGGTTGTTGCAGGACTGGGGCGCAATGCTATGTATGTCCTCCAGTTTCTGCATTCATTTATCTGCATTTTTCAACAGCCTCTGTCTTAACCCTCAGGTTCCTCTCTATCTGAAGCTAGTGGTGAAGGTATATATATGTTTTTTGCAGAAAACTTTCCCAGTCCGATCACAGCAGAGAAAGGACGGGACAAGTACTACAACATCTAGCCAACACAACCTAATTGAATAAGGGCTATTTAACAGTAAAGGAGGAGGAGACACTCTCTAAATATCTATGTCTACATAAACCATAATAGATCATGTTTAAAGGAACATTTCGTCTGATTTTTGGTCATCCACTTAAGCTGCATTCAGCTAGAGTCAGGTGCTTGAAGACTTATGTGAATATTAAATATATTTAATGTTCTGTATCTGTATCACATCTGAGCTGCACCTCCAAAGCACTCCCAAGCACTCAAAGCTGTCAGTCTTGAGACAAGCACCTGGTAAAAAGTGTAAAAAGCACTTTGGTTTACATGTCAAACTCATACTTTATGACAATTGTGGAATTCTATAGCACACGGAGACTGCTTTACAAATTTGATTTAGTGAGACACAAGAAATGGACACACAAAATCCAATAAACAATAAGATCCAAGTAGATGCACACCTGCTATTCTGTAAATCCCCCTTGTGCTGCCAAACTCTGACCTGTTAGGGCAAGGACACAGAGGTGTCCTGCGGTCTATGGCACTGGGATGTTGGTAGCAGATTCTTTGGGTTGTGTGGGTTTCAGGATTGAACGTCAGTGGATCTAGTTTTGTTTTGGCACATTCTGAGGACGGATTTAAGTAGATGCTGCAAGTTCTAGTAACATCCCATTTATTTGCCAATACCAAAAAAACTGACAGCAGAAAATTGCATTGTAATGTGTAATGTGTTATTATTAGTATTATTTACTTCAACTGTAGTTTCATAGTTGTGGCTGAAGTGTAAATTCATTAACCTATACGTGCAGTTAAACTGTTGTGGCTTTAATAGTGTAGAAAAAGTTATTTTGACTCTAAAGCTAAAGAACAATTTCAGAGTTTGCCAGATCAGAGCTGTTGGTAAAGATCTGACAAATTCGGCCTTTTTACAACAGAATGGATTTCGTGTTACATCAAAAAAATGATCTGACTGATGGAAATGTGGTAAGAAAATGATGTCTCGATGTAGCTGATGAAACTCCTAAATGTACTCCTGTGCGGTTCAGATATGCACGGTAATGGATTACAGGTAAAGCTTCTTTCCCACATGGATTTATGACACTTTGAAAATTGAACTTTTCACCCAGAGAGAAGTGCAGCTCAGCTCAGCTGCACCCTGAACAGCTGTCTCATCTGGCAGACAAGCACAAAGCGAACTCATGGTTTGCGTTAGAGGATGTGAAGTCTGAAACAGCTTAAATCTGAACACGTTTGACTTGGGGGCTCTCGAGAGCTTCCAAGGACTCGAATCTAAACCAGCGAGAAATATCCAAGTTGAGATGTTCTGTCTATGAACTGTTAAAGAACACCGCCATGGGTGTTTATCTTCACGGGATAGGCTAGAATAATTAGGCTATGTGTAACCTCAGAAAACCACAGGTACTAATGACACCGGTGGCCGTTAAGTGAACTGCACACCTTCCGCATGCTTGCATGGAACAAAACAGTGACGAGACATAGACAAGACTTTCCTGCACTATTATGTTTCACTATTATATGTACTGTCATGTATCTTGTACGGCATCTGGGATACTATTGTATATGCTGTATACCTGAGTATCAGTCTAATGAGAACAAAGCAGAAAAAACTCAGCAGTGGTGTCTCTCTCCAGGAATCATAACACAGTGATTTTTTTAAAAAAGCCTTTATATACTACTGGCAGCAGATTCACGTCCGGGCTCTTTTCTTAAACTTGAACAGGAAAGCCAGGACAAACAGTAAAGAGCCTCAGATCAGATTCGAACCCAGGCTATTGCGTTGCAGTTGTGCAAGAAAGTAAGCTAAGCTGGCATGCCAGGGACTTGTTTCTTTTTACTATCCACATGCACCAAACAAAGAAGCATGCAGCTCGCTAAAATTACAGTTTAGCAAAGGGCAGACACCATGACATCCTGTCATGATGTCACAATCTTGAGCCTCATCCGGTCTTCCTTCTGTAAATGGTAGATGACTCAAGTTCAGTACTGAAGTATTCTCATTTTGTACTGCTTTAGGTTTCTGTTTTTTAAGGTTTCAAAGCACTATACTTATCGGAATTAGCTCTTTCCTGCATTTGGTGGATCATTACTACACCATCCCAGCAAACCTTTAGGTGCTTAATAACCATCGGCGGACGGTCTTATTTCGACATCTAGTCATAATTGAAAGATTGTTCTCTATTCAGTTCAGTTCAATTCTCTCTCTTTATCAATTCAAATAAAATGAAATAAACTAAAGTTTCTCAGTAGAAAGATGGAGAAGAAAAAAAACCAAAACGCTTTAACAGTGACTTCGGCTTCTGGGTCCAGCTCATATTCTACTGAGCTAATTGTCTCCATGTCAGGATTATAGCATTCCTCCATTTATAATGCTGACAGACAGAGGGGATAATTCTTAGAGTCTAACGTGTTAAGTTCACCATGCCACACATGAAGCAAAACCATAAATAGCTTTAAAATGCTTTTTTGTTTTGTTTTGTTTTTTGTTTATATGTTTGTTTGTTTTTATGACGTCCATGTTTCAGCCATGTTTGCTGGCTTGATGATTAGTGAAAGGCTGCTAGACTGTATCAAATACACAAGAATGTGCCAGGAACCCTTAAGTAAAATTTGTTAGTAATTTTTGGTGTGGTTGTTGTGGTCCAGTAGTTGTTCAGTTTGTACTCTCCTATTCCAAAACCACACAGAGTGAGCCGAAAAACAGGAGCTCCTCGCAACTTCCCAGAATTTTGACATGTGCCTCGGAAAGCCTAAAGTTAGCATGACTCAGACCACCTTAAAGTGGTCCTTAAAGTTATATTTTAAGCTGTATTCAAGAAAAAGGTTTTAATACGCCATCTCCAGCTATTGACCAAAGATATGAAAAGATGAGAAGGAGGAAGAGACCTGGCTTAATCATCAGGACAGCAACTGTACTGGACAAACCCTTGAAGCACATGTGTGATGAGAGCACAGCTCAACACCTGACAGAGAGAGAGACAGATGATTTACTTCAGATTAAAGAACAACAGACACATTGTTCTCTCATCTTTCTGCCTCTTTTCTCTCACCCCGTTTATCCCCCGAAGCGACTCATTGATGCCATTCATGCCCCTGAAATGCTATGCCGTTGTGATTTTCTTCCCCTTCTCCTCCTTTGTTTCTGCGCTTACTTTTTTTTCCTCCCCACCCCAAGCGTTCCTGGGGCACTGGAGGCTCTCCTCTTAAGTTTTTCTTTCCGCTCAGATTAAGTGTGACAGATTGGCAAAAGGAGCACATGACAGGAGTTCAGATGGCAGACAAGAATAAGATCAGACATGTGATACGATATTAAGAGGTCACAAGAGCTGACGCACGCATGCATACGCGCGCACACGGAGATGAACCCTTTCTTTTTCACACACTGATTCCAACCATATGATCCCCAGCCGCGTTATCAAAGTGCGCACCCTCCCATACATGCCCTTGCTGAGGCCTTATCTCCGCTTTATCACAACAAGAAAAGGGGGCGAGAAAGTGCACGAAGCGTCAGCGGCGAGAGGCTAAAATTTAAAGCGAAGGTTTGACGTTTGCTATAACAGCCATAATTTGATTAGACTTGGGTGACATTCTTTCACACAGCTCCAAACGGAGAAAGACATCTGCTACTGCCAAATGCATTAACTCCTGTGAACTCGGGAGACAGGAAGAGTGAAGTACTGTTTGAATCGACTCTCTTTCCATTTGGTCAAACAACAGGCATTTTAATGCTTTCAAGACACTCATGACAGCTCCGCAGAAGATTTATAATGCTTAAGAATTGCGAACACATGTAACTGAGGAGGGATAGATAATATTACCCAGAGGAAAGAGATGGGTAACAAGAACCTTTAATAGTAAATATGCAAGGGGATTTTCTGCACGCTGGGCACTGGGCTTTAATTTATTACAGACAACGAAACACTGTACTTAAAA
>VUQG01041184.1:0-13835 GCA_015106755.1 Etia nguti | reverse complement strand
ACGCTGGTTTGAGCACGGAGTCAAGGAGGCCATTTACGTGAAAAGGGAAAGACCATCTCTGAATCGAGGAGGGGGCCTAAGGGTACATCTTTCGCCATCTTACAATGCTGTGATTGCAGCCATTCCCCAGCTCTCTGTAAATGGTACTCATGACCATTGATCAGTGGTCTTTGATCATTGGGCCTTGATCAGTGGTTGTTGATCAATGGTCATGACAATTTGCATAATTATGATGAAGGAACTGACCTCCCAGCCCATTGTTCCTTCAGTGGGCTGGTTTCAATCATTATGCAAATGTACTGTTTATAAGATTGGGGAAACCTGCAGTCAGCTGAGACTGAGTAACTTTTTGGGGATTTACCCAGTTATCTACATCAATGACTTTCGCTAATTAGCTAGCTAGCAGTCACAGCTGTGTAATACCCAGAGAGACGCAGACAGCTAACTATAGCATTTATGAAAACTGGTCCAGCCACTGAAGGGCAAAACTGGTGGTATCATAGCAAACAAATATTTTAACATTCACTAAAATGGAAAGCTTAAGTCATGTTAAACCTAAATAACGATTATTTTCAAAATGTGTCATCAAATTTTCACGACTTGTCTGGATACAGCGGACAGCAGTTAACAAATAAATGGACAATTCTTTCTAAATAAAAACGCTGAGTCTTTGAAAAACATTATTTTAATTTTTTTTTTAAAAAGAGCTTTAATATTTACCACAGAAATGTGAAGGCAGTTTCTCCAACTCCAGAGTCCAAAATCCAAATAAAGCCTGAAAGAAGTCTAATGGCTGCACTTGCGCTTACTTTTCCCTCCTTTTGGGGTTCTTGCTCCCACAATGCATTGCAGTAGTTGAGAAATACAGAAAAATACCTGTAAATGACTAATACGGAAAATTTCTTCACATTTATACAGACATGTCATCCAAAATAAAATATTTATCAATCTTCATAACTTTATCCAGAATTTTGGCATTGAAAATTCACAGTTTTTTTTAAATTAGTCTTTTATTTATCCAGGTAAAAATCTCATTGAGATTAAAGATCTCATTTCCAAGAGAGACCTGGTATCATAGCAGCAAGAATCAAAAACACATGCACCCCATAACTACATAACAATTTAAACAAATACAATATACAACAACGGATCGTTAAGAGCGACATTAAAAAACAATCACACTGATTAAAAGAGTTTTTCTCTCTGTAACCAATTCTGATCATTTTAGTTCCTTCTGCAGATTATTCCAGGAAACAGGGGTGGTGTATTTAAAAGCCTTTTTTCCTAATTCTGTTCTGATTTTTGTGACAATCACGTGTATGATATTGTGAGAACAAAGGCTGTATCAGTTGTGGTTTTTACACATATAAATGCATAAATAAGAGGGAACCAGCCCAAGGAGAGATTTATAGATAAAGACCAACCAATGGGAAATCTGCGGATATACAGAGATGGACATTTAGCAGCAGCATAATGAGAACAGTGATGTACACAATTTCCATAGCCAGTAATAAAACGTAAAGCACAATGGTACACAGTATCCAACCTCTTTAGGTAGTGAGCAGGAGTATTCATAAAAAGAAGATCACCATAATCCAATAAAGGTAAAAAAGTTGCATGAAATGTTTTCTCACTTGGAGGGAGAAACAGGAGTGATTTCTAAAAAAGTAACTTAGTTTTAGTTTCAACTTAGACACAAGCCTTTGAATGTAAGTTTTAAATGACAAATTCTGATCTATAATGATCCCTAGAATATTGTAAGATGTGAACATTTCGATTTCAGTTCCTTGAATGCTTTGAATCTTAGGAGACGTAGCTAAGAAGTCTTTGGCATTTGAGAACAACATGAACTTGGATTTCCTTGCATTTAATACCAACTTAAGTTGAGTTAAATGGGACTGAACGACATCAACGGCAGACTGCAGAAATTGCAGGGTTTGTGCTACTGAAGGAGATGAACAATAAATAATTGTATAATCTGCATAAAGATGGAACGCAGCATTTGACAAATTATCACAAAGGTTGATATAACATCAATAATGTCATTAACCACTTTAATAGCAGCAGTTATTGTGCTGTGTTGTTTTCTGAATCCCGACTGATGTTGGGAAAGAACTGAATTTTTGTCCAAAAAGTCTTTCAGTTTTTCACGAACAAGCTTTTCTAGAACTTTTGCTAAAACATACAGTTTAGATATGGGCCTGTAGTTATTAAGATCTGAAGGATCACCTCCTTTCAACATAGGCAGATTTGCATATTACAGGGATCTCACTGTTCGAGAGGCTAAGATTAATAATGTAAGTTAATGGTTCTGCTATAAAATCTGCAGCCAGCTTAAGAAAATAGGGATCAAATTTATTCTGGTCCTGCAGATTTATTTAGATCCAACAGTTTTAAAGCCATGTGGACCTCACAAACATTTAGAGAAGAAAAACTGAAGGGTAGGACCACAGATTCAGTTTGAGTGATTGCAGAGAGAGCCTCCTGTTGATTAAGCTGTTTTAAATCTGGATATAAAGATTCAAATAATGACCCTGAAGAAACAAAATGCT
This sequence comes from Etia nguti, assembly GCA_015106755.1. Classification (NCBI taxonomy): domain Eukaryota; kingdom Metazoa; phylum Chordata; class Actinopteri; order Cichliformes; family Cichlidae; genus Etia; species Etia nguti. The sequence continues at coordinate 11,283 of VUQG01041184.1, read as the reverse complement.
CATTAAAGCAGTTTAAAATGTCACATTTTTCTGTTAAAGTGCGGGAGTCTTTTACAACAAAGGCTGGCATCTCATTGGTAGTTATGTACCCATAAGAAGATGTTATTATTTTCCAGAATTTTTTAGGATCATTCAAATGTTTAGTAATTTTTGAGAGATAGAATTCTGATTTGGCCTTTTTAATTAAGGAGGTTGAACGATGTCTGAGCTGTCTAAAAATCAGCCAATCCACTTCAGATTTAGTTTTTCTGTCCTGAGCCGAGGTAGCATCCCTTTTTTTTAAAGAGACTGGACAGCTTAGGAGAAAACCAAGGATTGTTTTTGCATTTCACTCTAAATTTGAGCATGGGGGGATGTTTATATATAATTTTGATAAAATTGTCATAAAAATAATTTCATGCCAGCTCAACATCAGTAATCATTCTATTTCAGTTACAGTCCCATAAATCATGAAAGAAAGCTTGGTCAAAGAAATGCTTAAAATCTCATTTAAAAACTATTTGTGGTCTTGATTTTAGGAGCGTCTGACTACAGCTACCACACAGTGGCCACTGATATAATTTTCAAAAACCCCAGAGTAAGTATGTGGCGTGTTAGTTAAAAATAAATCATTAAGTGACGATTTTTCTAGGGATTTCAGCTTTGGACGAGTTGTGCTGTAAATTAGTTGTGTGAGATTGTATGAATCACACATATTTAAAACTGTCTCCGGCCAGGATAATTTTATTAAAATCTAAAGTAGATCGTTTTTCACTAAGTGAAAAAAGCAGATCACCGCAGCCCACAACAGTAATAAAATAGACCTTGAAAAGTTGGAGCTTGAGGGCAATGAATTGCATGAATTGCAACACCGCCACCCTTTCTCGGGCGGTCGCAACGGAAAAGATTGTAACCCGTTATTGCGATGTCTTTGTCAGTAATTGTTTTTGTAAGCCAGGTTTCAGATAGTATAACTGTTTCATTGTCATCAATAAACTAACACACAATACTGTCTGATATATCTATATACAGTATCTTGCTTCTCCCCACATCTCCTCTCCCATTTCACATCCATTAGATCACATCCATCCATTTATTTTTGAGCTAGCTCTATGTGAGAGGCCTGGGGACACTAAACACCTTGGAGTCACAAAACAAACAAACAAATAAACAAACAAAACTTGAACAACGATCCACTTATAAACAGGCTCTCTCCTTTGGGTCATGCTTAGGGGTTGGCTCCATCCAATCAGGTCTGGGGGCAGCCCAGAGCTCCATGGTCCTAACTCCTTGATGCATGACTATGAATTTTGTCTTACAATTTTTGGGGGTAGCAATGTGACTTGAACCCATTTTTCCCCTTTTAAGTTGGTTGCTCATAGAGATCATATGATCTATTGAAGGGACGAATGAATTATCACTTTCTGCATACAAGGTTGAGACACAACTCACTTTTAAATGACTTGATGCAAGCGCTGTTTGGTGTAAATGGAGGAAGGAGCAGAAGGGTAAATTCAATTATTTTCACTACAATTGCTGCAGACGTATCTCTAGATCAGCATGAACAGAGCGATCGACCCGAGTGGGTTGAATCTGGGCAGCTGCCAGAATGATCAGACTGAGAATGTGAAAAGACTTTGTGACAGAAAATATTCCAGCCATATTTAAAGTAATCCTTAAACAGCGCTAAATGAGTAACTAGACAATGCAATAGCTCTGGGTAAACTGAGCACAGAATGTCCTGAAATGCCAAGCAAATTCACCAAAACGCAACTCTACGTAGGCGCGGACCAGAGAATTTCAGAACTTTTAAATAAAAAGCTGAAATTAGATTTTACCTGCAGATTCGTGAGTTCTTGTGCACAGATGACAAAATGAATTTGAGCATGGGAAAGTGAGGGCGGCACAGGGAGAGAACTGATCCATTTCTTTACCCATGATGCATGTGCCATGTTTCTGCATGTAGTACTGGCCCTTGTATGTAAAGTATGTGGAATGAAGACATAATTACAAGATCTGCTACACTAGGTCGGTGCAGAGAGTGGTAGTATGGTGCGCACACACACACATATATATGTATATATGTATGCATGTGTTACATCAAAGAGCGGATTTAAGTAGAGCTGATGTCTCCTGCTAAGACTATGATATGTTACAGATTACAAGTAAAGTTACACAATATATAGAGTTGCTTCATGCCTATACAAAAAACACATTTATTTCAATGTAACTGGTGGCAAGATAAATATGCATCTGCACAAGCTGGAAGTCTCAACTTCAAAGATTTGTCTCAAGTTTTTGCTTCAACACACGTCATTTTTTGTAAAGTTACTTACGAATAAAGGCGTACTTGAAAAGAAAATGATTTTTCAAGCCCTAACAAACTGCAGTTTTATTTCATCTGAACCAACAGCTATTAAACTTAGTAGGGTGAGAAATGACATGTCTAAGAAATTCCTTTATTAAAGTTCATTGTTCCTGAGTGCTTAGCTCTGGCACTTGGTGCTTGATGAGGAAGTATTTCAACTGGTAAACATTAAACAGCATGAACAACTGAATGTATGCGTCAGCCTCTTCTTTCCTGGGGCTCCCATTTCTGGGTCCAGGATGTGTCTGTTTAAAAACTCAACTGATGCCATTTTTAAAGGTTTCCAAATATAGCACATTCACTGAAGAGGCCTCTTAGTAAATGGACGTTCTTTATTAATGCTCTAAATTTGGTAGCAACATCGTATAAGCATTTTTAATTCAGTGGTAGTTGACAATTACGATGAAAACTGTCCATGTTAAACAATCTACACAAAGGCAATTTCAGAAATGTCAGGGAACATTCACAACAATGCCACATTTGAAGTTGAATTTAAGAATAAATTATGAACACTAGCACACATTAACAAAACAACATATAAAGGACCACCATGAGTGGTCTTTGTATTTCCTGTTAATAGACATATTATATTACAGACTGTAATTAATAATGGCAATGATTCACTAATAATAATGAGATTTAAAAACACATTTAAAAATACATTCATTCATTTGGGAAGTTGAGATTTAAAATACATAGCTTGTTATACTGAGGTGTGCTGCTCCGTGATATTACACCAATAAACAATTCATTTGAAGGTATAACAATTAAATTGTTTTTGATGTTAATTGTAATTCATCCATCCTTCCATTTTAGGTATCCTTCATATGTGATTCTCCTCTCTGTCACTCCTGTTTCCTTAAGCGCCCCCTGAACGTGTCCATGAGGTTGAAGGCTCCTAGGTACTGGCCCAGAACAATGGCCTGCTTCATGTTCAGTACACTTTGAAGAGAGAAACAACATAGAAATAAACATACAAAATACATACAAAAAAGTGTTTGAAATTTTTGTTAGTTTTCTTTTTATGTGCTAGTGTCTTAATATGCCATGAGAATTCAACTGCACCAGAAACTGTATTGACCAAAACAATTATAAGGTTCAATGAACAGTTTCAACACTAACTCTGCAAAATTTTTATGATCAAGTCTTGCTGAGTGAAAAAGCCCAAATGCAACTGGAGTGGCTATAGCATAGGAGGTAGAGTAGGTCATCGGGGAAGGTTGCTGGTTCGAACCCTGACTAATCCAGCATGCCAAAGTATCCTTGGGCAAGACATTGAGCCCCAAGGTGCTCTGTGTGGAATCACTAGAGTATTAGTGTGTAAACGTTAGAGAGAAAACTAACACTGTCTGTACTGTGATGAGTTCTAGTCTGACTGAAAATCTTTAAATAAGCCATTCCTCTGCAGATGAGCAGTTAGCTGTTTTACAACTAGTCTTTCAAGAATGTTTGAAATACAAGAAAGGTTGGAGTTGGCCAATAATTAGCTAAGACATCTGGGTCAAGTTCTGGCTTTTTTCAAGGAACGGTTTAATTAACGCCATCTTGAAGGCTTGAGGTATGCAGCTCATTAATGGAGATAGACTGATCATATTTAAGATCGAATCACTATAATGACAGGACTTTTTGAGCATTCTTTCAGGAATGTGATGTAATAGACACGTTTATGGCTTGGAGGCTTACAGTTAACTCAAAGCTCAATCGGAGAGAAAAAGTCTAAATAAATATCAATTGTATTCAAAGTAGCTGTATGACTGTGAGACCTCCGTATGACTATGAATCATTTTTACTTTAATGTTTCAAATTTTATTTGTGAAGAAATTCATGAAGTCATTACTAGTTAAGGTTAAAGGAATACTTGGTTCAACAGAGTTTTGGCACTTTGTCAGCCTTGCTACAGTGCAGAAGAGCAATGTGGGATTGTTCTTATTTTCTTCAATCAGTGTTTCAATTTAACTCAAATGTTATTAATACAGTACCAAATCACAACAACAGTTGTGATTACACTTTACACTGTAGGGTAAAGATAGTAAGAAGTCCTAGTTTTACTGAAACGTCATTTCATTGGTGCATTAAGAGATTCTTCTTCACCCACCTTTGTTTGTGTTTATACACCATTCTATTTCTATTCTATTCTAATCATTAGTTATTTACCTCTGTCTCTCGTTCACAGTGTGTTTTTGTTCTGTCTCTCCCCTCACCCCAAACCCGTCACGGCAGATGGCCGCCCCCCCTCTGAGCCTGGTTCTGCTGAAGGTTTCTTCCAGTTAAAGGGGAGTTTTCCATTGAATTTTCATTCAGATGAGTCTAATCAAAGGTTAAATACCATATTTGTCATTTCAGCATCTATGTGGATGTTAAAATCACCCACAATAATTATTTAATCTGAACTGAGTACTAAGCTTGAGAAATCAGAGAGAAACTGAGCAATGTCCAGATGGATGATGTATAACAAAGAAAACGGGAAATCCTTGGAAATCTTTTAGGATCGATAAGGCTAACAGTTAGGCTCTCAAATGAATTAAAAGTCTTTCTGGGTCTATGGTTGATTAATAAGAGGGAATGAAAGATTTCTGCCACTCCCCCTCATCAGTCTGTGCTGTGACGATTCTGACGGTTAGCATACCTCGGCAATGTTGACTCATTTAAACTAACAATCATCCTGCTCTGACCAGTCCACAGAATAAATCAATTTGTTTATCAATTATTAAATCATAAACTAAAAGGGACTTAGAAAAAAGACACATCCTGTTTTTGATGTTTAATAATGTACTGATTTACTCTTTGGTATAGCTGAGGATGCTGTATTGTTGCCTTTTTGGGATTTAGTGTGTGATTTTTGAGTCGTTTTTCGGTGATCTGGGAGCTAAAACAGTCTCTATGGGGATGGATTTTGGTGGGATAGCAGGACGAGAGAAGCTGCAGAGAGGCGTGTAAGACTGCAACTCTGCTTCCTGGTCCCAACATTGTCTAGTCATATTTTCAGGTGGTTTAAGAAATTTGGCCAGATTTCCAGAAACTTAAGTGGCTCCATCCAAAGTGGAATGGATGCCATCTTTCCTAACAAGAGGTTAGGTTTTCCCCAGAAAGCTTCCGAATTATCTAAAAAACCCACATAATTTTTCATCGCTAACAGACTGGTAACAAAATTAATCAACTTCAGCCTCCTACACTCCATCTGCCTCTGGATTAAGGACTTCCTCAGTGACTGCCCACAGAAAGTTGCTGAGGAAGTAGTAGGGCCCCACCTCTCCCCAGCACTCAGCCTTCCAATAATATTCAAACACAATAAATGAACACTGAAGAGAGTGCCTCCTTTCAATAACCCTGCAATATCTAATTTGTGCAATCAATACAAGCATACATGTTTTTATACACTTTTTTGACACACATGTATATAAACAGGGTGTATCAAAAAGAGTCAGCCTATTATAAATTAATTATTTAATTTCAGTGCTTTAATTCTACAGCCATTCACAAACCTACTGTTAGAAAGAGGGATTCAGTTTCACGTGGTTGCCAGTATGTAGCATAATTAGTGCAATTGCTGCACTGGCTTGTAAATGGCTGAATATAAAGTATGTAAAACTTTATATTCAGCGATGTATTTTAAAATTTACCCCAAGGTTCTATATCCATCCATTTCTTCCGCGTATCCAGGGCCAGATCGCAGGAGCAGCAGCCTAAGCAAAAAAGCCCAGACCTCCCTCTCCTTAGCAACCTCCTCTAACTTATCTGGGGAAACACCAAGGCATTCCCAGGCCAGCCGAGAGATATAATCTTTCCAGGTGCCCAGGAGGTGCCCAGGAGGCATCCTTGTCAGATGCCCAAACTACCTCAACTGGCTCTTGATGTGGGGGAGTAGCGGCTGTACTCTGAGCTCTCCTAAATGGCTGGGCTCCTCACTCTATCTCTGAGGGAGAGGCCAGCCACCCTTCAGAGAAAGTTAATTTCCATGATCTCGTTCTTTTTGTCACTTACAAAAGCTCGTGACCGTAGGTGAGAGTAAGGATGTAGCTCGCCCGGTAAATCGAGAGCTTTGCTCTGCCTCACTGAACTCCACCCACACCTGAGTTTTTGCTTGAGCCACTGCCCAAGCCACGTTCTGCTAAGCCTGCTGGTATCCACTGACTGCTTCCGAAGTCCCACAGGCTAACCAAGTCCGATAGGATTCCTTTTTCAGCTGGATGTCTCCTTTCACCTCTGGTTTCCACCAGCTGGTTCGGGGGTTACCACCTCAACAGGCACCAACTACCATTGCTGAGGGCACAGCTCAATGTAGCAGCCTGTGCAGGGGGTTGCTGAACATGGTCCATTCGGATTCATTGTCCCCACTCCCCCTCAGAACCCTCTCGAAGCTCTGCCAGTGTGAGAGCTGAAGATCTCGCAGACTGGGGCCCCTGCTAGGCGTTCCCAGTGCACCCTCATTACATGTTTGGGTGGGCCCTACGTGGGCCCTTCTTAGTTAACAAGGGGCGGTGCATTGTTGTTTTAAACTCTTATCACACCAAAATGACAACACTGCTCAGTGACAAATATACTTACTTGAAGCCTTAAGGTGAGACCCCACAAGCAACTACAAAAAGAATGTCATTGATCCCTGCGTATATAGACTTCCAAAGATCCACACAGAAGGAGTCAGAATAATACCTATTGTTATCAGTAAACTCAGCCACCTACAACATTTCCAAAGACCTCACCACCATCCTAGCCCCCTGGTGGAAAACACACCCCATTAAAAACTCTACTGACCTAAAACTTACACTGGATCCAGATGAAACAGTGTCCTTTGATGAGGCCTACATTTTCACTTGCATATTTTTAACCAAGGCAGTGGAGACTGTCAGAACAAGACAAACAGCAAGCCAGCTCCTTACAAAATAGAACAAACTTTACTCCTGAAGAGAATAGAATAGAATAGAATAGAATAGAATAGCCTTTGTGGGTGCTCCACACTAACTGTGCTGGAATAAAAATATGAATAGTCGACAGCAAAAATAAATGGCAAACAGGCGAAATATATATAAAAAATAAGAGAAAGGCCCACAATAGAGAACAAGTTGCATTAGATTTGCATGCTGTTAGACCTCTGCCTTACAACCACATATTTTAAATACAACAAGGGTTTCTACAGACAAAAACATGGATGGTGCCATTGGCTCCCCAGTGTCAGCCATTGTGGCCAACCTTTACAAAGTAAAGCTATTGGCTCTTTCAAACAGACAGAGACTAGCCACGTAAAGATATGTGGATGCCACCTTAGTTAAAATCAAAACCCAAGAAGTAGAATCCTTCACTGTTCACATCAACTCAGTGGATAGAAACATAAAGTTCACCAGGGAAGACACAAAGGATCATAGTTTGCCATTTATGGACTGTGCTGTGCACAATGAGGAATCTGGAAGCCTCAACATTTAAGTTTACTGGAAGCTCACGCACACAGACCAGTACCTCCTCTTTGACTCCCACCACCCTCTGGAACACAAACTTGGAGTAATCAGGACCCTACAACACCAGGCAGAAAATGTCCCTCTAAGGCAGAAAGGGAAAGAAATGGAACACACACATGTAAAGAAAGTTTGTAGAACATGCGGTTATACCAACTAGGCCTTCAAAAAATAACCCGAAGATGTATAGGAAGATGATCAGACAACAACTAGGGAGAAACATAATGACATACGGAACAACATAGTCATTCTTTATGTAGCAGGTTTGTCAGAGAAACTCAGGAGAATTTTCTCCAAGGATGACATCCCAGTGTACTTCAGACCCAGCCACACACTCAGCCAAAATCTCTTTCATCCCAAGGACAAAACTTCCAAACACAAACTAAGCAACATAGTGTATGCTATGTGAGGAGTGCTCAAACCTCTACATTGGAGAAACCAAACAGCTACTCCATAAACACACGACACAACAGAGAACAGCCACCTCAACAGGATAAGACTCAGCTGTACATCTGCAGCTACAGGATAAAGGTCACTCTTATGAGGATGCCTATGTTCACATTTTGGACAGAGAAGAAACATTAGCCCGTTTTCCATTAGTACCTACTCGATTTGGTATTCCATTACAATCCGGGACTACCTAACGTGCGTGGTTGTCGTCATAGCAATGCGTCAGAGTGTCCTGCGACGTGATTAATATGCATCACGAATGCTACAAAAAGGGTTGACTCCAAAGGAAGAATATACCTGCTGCTCGGTCTGTGGCTTTTCGTCAGACTCAGGGAACACGGCGTTGTTTTTTGTAGCGATTTCCATTGTTGCAGGGTTTCAAAAATGGCAGTTATGATTTTCGTGAATGAGACGCTCTCGTGACTCATCGAATGACACTGGTCACTTGGAACCCTGGGCGAGCAGGTACTCAACAAGTACCTGGTACCAAGTACTATGACCTAATGGAAAACCCTGAAAACTGTGGTGAACCTTGCCGAGTCAATCTGAGTAGGTACTAATGGAAAAGGGGTTATTGTTTGAAAGTGGAGTTAAAGAGACTATGTCCACTGTAAACGACCACGTTTGAACAGAGGGGGTGGCTTACAACACCAACTGTCTGCCACCTACAATGAAGTCTTGAGATCTCTTCCCAGGCACCTCAACCCCCACTCATATCTTGAGTCAGGAGATCTCAGTAGGTCGCATGATGGTTTGAGGCAAGGACCCACAATGGTTTCACCTGAAACTTGTGGTGATAGTGATCCACACAGTTTTTTCACACCTTCAAGAAGTCCAGTCCCTTTTTTTCCAAGCCCATATGTAGACCTAATAAATTCAAAATGACCATGTAACATAAAAAGGATATCTCGATTTAAAAACCTTTATTTGGTGAAACACTACAAAGTAAGCATTTAAAATGTTTAGGTTTCATTTTTTTTGGGACAGCCACAACAGTTATCTGGTCAGCCTAAAGGTAGAAAAACATGAGACAAGAAGCTTATTAAATAGAGTGAATGGACTGTCCAAAAGTAAACTGACCATGTAGTTATCTCAGATAGGTGAAAAATAGGAATAGATTGTAAAATCTACTTGGTTGCTGTTAATATAGACAGGCAACTTGTCTGAGAAAGCTTTATTTGTGTGTATCTGTGTCAAGTTTCTATTTAGCTGTTCAATGTGTGGTCCTTCACATATTTTATTTAAGTCGGAAAAATAAGGTTGCCCTCTCCATATTTATACAGAAGGCCCAGCGTGAGCAGCACAGTAACAGAGCATCAGGTACTGTGCTTTGTGCCTACAGAGAATAAGATCAAGTACAGAACCTTATTGTAGGTCAATTCCAGTCTTCACAGCCAGATGCAATATCGCCTTAACATAAATAAAAGGGCCTTCAATTTAACATCTATAAAGCAGTTTGAACTAAAGTAACACTGTAAAAGCCAGGCAGCAGGGTAAAGCTAGCCAGGTAGTTCTTAGAAAGTTTCTGATCACGTGAAAAGTTTTAAAACAATTAAACTATACCTCCAGCAACTTTAGAAGAGTGCAATGCTGGAGCAATCCTTTAAAAATAAACAAACATTCCAAGGACTGATGCCCTTATTAGCATTAAGCATAACAATGAATCTAACAAACAGCTCCTAATGGAACATAATATTTTTTCTAATTTAAATAGGCCATGTCTAATAATTTCATAGAGCCAGAATAATGTTGCTTGCATTTCTCACTGGTAGCGAAATCTGGATGACTAACAACTCCAACAATGACTGTCTTCAAAGAGGGAGCAGAGACAAGACAGGATAATGCAACACATTATTAAAAGCCCGGATACAATGGCTTTTATCTGACATGAACAGAGGTGACAGGCGAGGCACTATCTGTGAGCTGTATTTGTGTGAGCTGTTTTCCAGAGACAAAAATCTTTCTAATAGAGAATAATAGCCCTGTCCTCAGATAAATGGACTAGAGGAAGAAGAAGAAAAGAATGGTAGACATCTTTTCTTCTTAAACACTCACTCATGAAATACAATTAAAGAACAAAACAATTCAGCAGCAGTACAGGGGGCTTTAGCTATCTAAGACCTGGTTCTTCCAAATGGTGCATTATTATTTCTATTATCAATGTTATTGCTAAGGTACTACAGATTTCATTCATTTGGGTAAAGTGATGTGAAGTATCATCAGTTTACACAGTGCTCATACAACTAGACTGTTAATTTATGTTAGCAAGCTGAGTGTTGTTGGACGGTCATATACGATGTGAACGTACAGCCCTAGCGAGAAATCACTGCAACTTCTGTTAACCTCTCAAAGATGGGTGCAAAAGGGAGGAGATCGCGGAGATCAGAAAACAGCTGGGGGCTTAACAGGTTAATGCACTATTATGTAAATTTCACACGCTGACATTTTTGCTCACTTCTGCCACCCTTATAACCAAAAGGGGTTAACCTCGTTCATTACTCATTACCCGTGATTCCAGCTCAAAACATGACTCCACCACCTCCTTGCTGACGACACAGCCTTGTTGGGACATAGTGGCCATCCACCAACCATCCACCACTGCATCCATCTGGACCATCCAGGGATGCACTGCACTCATCAGTGAACAGGACTGTTTGAAAATTAGTCTTCATGTAGTTCTGGGCCCACTGCAGCCATTTCTGCTTGTGAGCATTGGTTAGGGGTGGCTGAATAGAAGGTTTATGCACAACTGCAAGTCTCTGGAGGCTCCTACACCTAGATGTTCGCAGTGCTCCAGAGGCACCAGCAGCTTCAAATAAGTGTTTGCTGCTTTGTAACGGCCTATTAGTAGCTGCTCTCTTAATCTGATGTATTTGTCTGGCAGAAACCTTCATCATTGTGCCTTTATCTGCACGAACCCATGTGTGCTCTGACTCAGCCACAAATCTCTTAACATTATGGTGATCACACTTAAATTTTCGTGAAATATCTAAGGTTTTCATTACGTGTCCAAGGCATTCAACTGTTTCATGCTTTTCA
>VUQG01041181.1:0-11097 GCA_015106755.1 Etia nguti | reverse complement strand
AACCACTATGTGGGGACAAAAAAGTCCCCATAAGGTAAATCATATAATCATATAATCTAAATTTAGACTTCAGGAAATGAATGTAAGGCAGTGCAATGTCCTCTGAAGTCAGGGAAACATTACTCTGTGTGTGTGTGTGTGTGTGTGTCACTCTATGATATGTGATATCGAACCAATTACCCATGACTCCCTGCGGCTGCACTTAATGACTTTCACCTTTATAAAGACCCCCTCCTTTTCCTCCTTATCCTCCTACTCGTCCTCTTCCTGTCTCTGTTCTCCCTTCAAAAAGTGGTTCATGGTCAGGATACTCAAGTCCATGTAAACACAGTCAGTGTCTATGACTTAGACAAAGTCACATCAAAGCTATTTTAGGCTTGTTTATCATGAGATACTTTTAGTGAGTCCTGGTAGACCGAGGAGAAAAGCCAAATCCAGTTACAGGTATTCAAAAAATCTTAAAAATATGAGTGAGACCTATTATTCGCATATCCAGCTCTATAATTCCACTGTACTAGAGTAGCTATGTATTATTCACAGTTCATAAACAATCCTCATTTTTTATTATACTTAGTTCACCTACTAGCTATAACAAGCCATTTCAGGTGTATTTCATTTCTTCCTGTAAGCCAACTTTCTTCTCATTGGCTGCCCCTCATAAACAAAAGACCTAAACAGCAGGTAGATGGTGCTTCTGTGGTGAAAAAAGCACACCGGACATTAACAATTAAAGGGTCTGGAAAAAGCTGACAGAAAGCTTTTAGGAAGCTCAGTCAGGAAATAATTTTAGCATAAAAACCTTACACACAGCAACATAAAATATTTACTTGTAATTAGTTGATGTATTGATGTCCTGCTTCATGGTTGATTTATTTTATGTTTGCAGAGGTTTTTACCTGTTTTTGTCCCTTTTATTGGCTCTACGGTCATTTTTTCATCCTTTTTGGTGTCTTTGATTGTTTTTGCTCTTTGTGTTAATTGTGGTTGTTTTTTGTTTTGGCCATTTTTTTTTATCTCTGTGTAGTCTGAAGTGTCTTGATTGTTTGGTCTCTTTGTGGTCATTTTTTGTCTCTTTATGGTCTTTTTTGTGTCTCAGTTGTCATATTTGTATGTTATTGTCTCCTGTCTCTCTTTTCTTGCTTTGCAGTTGTGTGTTCTGTCTTTGTATTTTCCAGTTTTGTTTACTTAAAAATGTAACAAACTTTCCTTTCCTGTGTCCTGTAACCTTTCTTGATTATTTCTTGCTGTTTTCTATGAATCACTGAGGTTAAGGTAAGAATGAAGTGGACCTTACTCACCACGACTCTCTTTTCTCCGGTGATATCTGGTGAATCACAAAGCAGCTGGTTCTCTGACACGGTTAGGAGGCAGGGTGACTCTCCAATCAGGACTGTGTAGTTCAGGCGGTTGTTACCGGGGGCAGGAGGGATCAAATTCTTACCCTGAAACACACAGACAAGTTTAGCTGGATTGTATCATTCATACATATACTTTGAATATGGATTGCATCAAATTTGAGAACTCAAACCTTGAGGATGATGGGTGATCCTGGTTTAACCTCAAGGATCCCAGAGTTCCCCAAGGAGTCAAAGGTTGGGTTCGGGTAGTGTGTAAAGGGGGTGGAGTTAAGCACCAGCAAAGAGGACACCTGCACAGAATGAGAATATTAATGTAATGTTAACATATCATAAAGAGAAAAATTTCTCCATGTGTGTTTTTATCTCTGATCTGTGTGATTCAGTTTGTGTGAAGCTTTTATTTTTTGCTTTTGTGCGTGACATATGCTTCTACTATGATAAAGTAGAAGCCTCTGCTTGCTGTGGGTGAGCGATACCTGGTCGAAGATGAAGCCAAACTCATCGGGTCGCAGCGCCCCCTCTGGTGGGTCGGGTTTAGTGTAGACCAGACCAGGAGCCAAACATGTCATTGTGCTGTCATTGACTACAGTGCAGTACTGGAGAGAAAACCATGAAGTCTGGTTAGGACGAAGAATGCAGGGTGACTGCAGAGTGTTGACGGCTAAGGTGGCAGCTGAAACTGGTTTAAAACTTCAGAATATTGTGAGCTTTTAAACATTTCACAAACAAACTTCATCTCCTCAAAACTCCAATAACCTTTATTGTATTTCAGAGCATAAAACCAATAAGTGCTGCGGTACAGTTTAAGGTCCCGATCCTGAACTTGGGAATAACTGAGGTCAGAGTTTTGTTCTTACATTGTTAGTTTCCACTCCTCCATATTTGGCTCTGACTTTGGGCTCCTGGATGGTGTGCAGGTTGGTTCCCGTCACCGTTATCAGCGTACTGCCACTGCGCGGATAACAGACGCACAGGTTAAAGATCCATTATCGTGATTGATTATTTGATTAGTAATGAGGATAATGTGGAGGATTTACTTGAGGATGGTCCAGTTTGGTTCAATGCTGGTGATGGTTGGGTCATCCGTGTATGTGTATTTGGTATCTGTGCTTGTAACCTCGGCCCTATCAATCTTCAGACGGATGGGGGCTTCGCCGGTGCCTGACGTGGAGCCGGGAGTTATGCAAACTATCTCCCGATCAGTTCGTCTGGCGGAGAGAAAGATATATCATTGCATCTGGTTATTATTTACCAACAGATACATTATTGGGTGCATGTCAGAGTCAAGAGATCCCAACTAACTTGACAAACAGACACTCCTCCTTGTTTATGTAGACAGTGACGGAGCTGCCGGCATTCAGGTGTCGACCTATCACTGTCAGTCTGGTTCCCCCAGAAACAGGTCCCTTCTCTGGGTGGACACGGCTGAAAGTTGGGCTCTGGCAAATAAAACACAAACGACAGAGGTGGTACAGTAAAGTATAAAAAATGTTGCGCATCGTACAGGAGTTTTTCCACTGTATGATAACTTATACTCCATCATAATTAACTCAGCTTTCTCCATGAGTACTAAAGTCAAGGTAGACCTGAAGATGTAAATTTAACAAAGTCTGAAACTTCACAAAATCTAATCCTGATAACTCAAACTTTCAGTTTCCATCATGAAGAGTGCAAAATGGTAACTTTAGTGCATGTAAACACACAAACAGGATGCTGAAGCACTCACCACGAAGGCGTACGTGTCACTGGAGAAAGCTCGATATTCTTCGTTGCACAAGCCGATGCAGACCTCTACCCGACCGCCTGGAGAGTGAGGCAGAAGAGCCTCGGCCATGTCACAGACGATCCTACAGACAGAGAGACCGTCAGCCACACCCACACACTCCAACATGTTCTCGGCGATGTTGCGCTCATACCAACATGCTAACACGCACTAACCTCTCAGCGCTGATGTATTGTGAGGGGATGGGGTTACAGCGGACTCCCGCCACCTGAACATGGGCAATCTCCTTCACCTGCAGACCCAGGTTCTCCCCCTCGATCGTCACCCGAGTCCCTCCTTCCCGGGGTCCTGTCACAGGATTGATCTATGGGGGAGGGGGGCAGCAGATCAATCCCTTCTTGGAGATCACATGACATCTGTTTCTTGATTTACTGCAGCTGTCACTTACTGTTCGTCCATGTTTTCTCAATAAGTTATATTTAAATAGGTATATTTACATGGTTTCAAAACAGAGAAAGACACAAATGATAAAAATGACTGCGCAGCGATTATCCCTTAATAAACAGCATACACTTAAACGATACATCTACAGGTTTCTGTGGGATGGTAGCGTACACCTCATGGTCTTTCTAAGGTCACTTTAGGGAGTTGTTCTAATTTTATGATCATTTGCATTTTATAGAGAGGTACTGTTGTTACTTTCTTTGACATAAACAAGGAAGACAAAATATTGTGAACATCTGTCAGCAAAGCAACACAAATGACATCTTCTAAAGTGGTCGATATGTTAACTTAAAGCATCTTTTAAAACATATCCAACTCAAAAACATGCAAAAACCAACAATATCAGACTGTATATGTATTAGTGTTTTGGTGACTAAGTGATCACAAACAGCATTGTGCAAAGGTCTGTTTTAGCACACAAGTGTATGTAATGGCAGGAATGTGAAATCAGGCCAAAAGGGGTTAATTCTTTTATCATTGGTTGTTTGCTATCATTCAAACAGGGCTTCCCATACTGATTACAGTCTCTGTCCATCTCAGTGGACTGACAACCCTGCACCATGCAAGTCGCAGGTTTGATTCCCTACCTTGGCGATGCGTGGGTGGCTGCAACGCAGGTTGTGTCGGGTGTAGTGCATCCAGTTCTGTTCAGGGGACGGGCAGTGCTGTCGGAGGAGGCACTTCCTGCTTTCGGTGCACCACCCGCACTCAAAGGCAGTTGGAGCTTTGAGGCACTGACCACAGCTGGAGCGCTGAGCCTCACACTTGTACAGCAACGCTGACAGGAAGCACACGTTTGATCAGACAGCAGCCAAACACAACGTATCACAGGTGGCACAGTCGTATGTGCATTTTCGCTACTGTCAGCGTGAAGATATTATGAAGTGATTTTTAACAAAGCAGAAAGTTTAAGAAAAATCTGTTGATTATTTTTTGCTTTTTGCCATTTAGTGCCATAACTTTACCCAAGTCACACAGTTTAATTAGTTTGTTGGGGATGTGGTGTGATCACAGTCACTGTGGTGGGGTGGGGCCCACTGAAGCGTAAACCCGTCCCACTGGATGAATTTGCAAAGAACCTTGCAGATAGGTAAGGCGGGGATTTTTGGGATTTTGTCACAACCATTAAGAAAAGACGGACTGATCAGAATGTTTTTCCAAATGTTTAACTTCACCTAAGCCATATATCTAAATCATCTGCAGGTTTATGGGCTTTTTAATGATACAGACAATAATCTATTCCAAACTGAAAGAAGAAGATGTTAGGCTGACACATTTTTTTAATGACAGTAGTTTTTTTTCACAAAGTTACTAAACTAAGTGCACATACTGTCATAATGCATCGTTTAAATTATACTTATTTTTCTTCCTCAGGCTGTTTATCATGTTTGGTAAAACTTTGCTTCATTAAATGTGAGATTTGAGTGTGAAGTTTTAAAAATAGCTTATAACAACATTGTTTTACTGATACGGTCCCCTTGAGATCAATTTGTTATGTACGTAGCCCACGATATAAAATGAGTTTGACACCTGTGCTAAAAATACTCAAACTTTGTCCCGACAATCAGCAGCAATCAGCTGCTCTAAGCTGCTAAAATTACACGATGCCCCCAAAGCAAGAGAACACTGGAAGAAAATAAATGTTTGCAGGAACGGGCGAGTGGAAGTTCGGGGTCTGCGAGTTCAGTAAAACTTTCAGAGGAAACAGCTTGTAGAAGTTTGACTGATGACCTTCAGGAAGCAAACTCTGGAGCGGTGTTGCTCTGTTCTGCTGAGCAGCTAACCCGCATCGATGCAAGCTTCGTGGAAGAGTTGAGAAGGAAAACGCATCTCTGTTCTACACAAATTTCAGTGCCAGATGTTTGCAATCGAACATCTAAAGGGCTTAAATGCATGTTTGGAACAACTCCTGTGGACTCACAAAGGCAAATAGAAATTTTTAGCTTTACAGAGGTATGAGCAAAGGCATGTTTGGAGAAAAAGAAAAAAGTGTTCAGCATGGGAGTGGATCGATCATGCTTTGGGCCTGTGCTGCAGACAGTGTGAATGTTTCACTGGTAAAAGGAAGCGTGGATTCAACCATGAAAGGACCAAATTCCAGAAGCAAATATTACAAAAAGCTACGAGGAAAAAAAATAATGACATTTACAGGATGGAAATATTTTTAAATCTACAATGGGACACCTCAAGAGAGGCTATAAAATGCCTTTAAAACCTTTCAAAACTGTCAATATGGGCTTTAAATATTGAGCATTTTTCACAGTGAAAGATGGAAATTAAAAAGTCTTTAAACATTTTGTCCTTTGTGTTTTCATTTACGACAAACAGGAACGGACACTTTTGTAGCTCTTTATGTTTCGTTTAAATCAACTTTATGCTTCTATTTACTGATGGTGTCTCATTTATTTCACATTTACCATAGAAACTAAAACTTAAACTAGACTGATTATAAAAACGATAAAAGCTGAACTGCAAATAAAGGACCGTGTTAACGTTCTATTCTGGCTGGGACAAAATCCTAATCGACTCAGAGATTTCTGAAGATGAGCAGTGTGATTAGCAGGTTTTACCTTTCATAGACGCGGGCTTGTCGATGAAGAAATCTCCATCCCAGACAATGGAGAAATCCACCGGGAGATCACCAGCCTCGTCCCCTTCATACCAATACTGCAGAGACACAGAGGGGGAGTAATTTAAGTATGGCACGTTTTAATTGGGAAACGGAAAATTTAATTCTGTGTTAATTAACGGGAAGCAGCAGGAACAAATTTTAATTAAAGGAGGAGAAGAACAAATAGGTGTACAGAAGCGGGAAGAACAAAAAAACAATGCAAATGATTGTATATGCAGATAAAATATACTTATAAATGTAAACTGAAGCCAGCGTTCAATAACCACACTGGTAATTGTATTAATATGAGTACGGCTGATATTAATACAAGTGTCAGTGCAGTCGGTATTCCTGTCTTACTCCACCAGTCAGACAAACATTAAAAACACTTGCTTAATATTGTGCTTCCCATTCCTGCTCCAAAAACAACTCTGAAGATCAAACCCTGAACTCCACAGACCTCCAGAGGCGCCAAGGTTTTAGAGACTTTACAGTAAGTCCTGGATGTTATCATGTGAGGCCACCATGGACTGGATGACTTTTCTTTTCCTCAGCACATCTCACAGAAGTTCAATCAGATTGAAAGGCTGAGGCAGCACCTTTAACTCCTTGTCATGTTCCCTGAGAGCACCATCCTGCTGAAAGAGACCACTGCCATCAGGGAGTGCCAATGGAGGGATGGCACTGACTCACAGCAGGTTGTGAAATAGTCACAACCTCTAGTCTATTAATTTGTGTTTCTGGACATGAATTTTCCTCGTGTAAGTTCCATTTGAATACATTTCTACATTTCTACTATCGTTACATGTTAATAAAAATCACAGTTAGGGCTGGGTATCGTCACTGAGTTCTAGAATCGAATCGATTCCAATTCACAAGGTCCCGATTTGATTCGATCCACGATTTCGATTAGATTAGATTCTATTCAATTTGAATTGGGGAAATTTTGCCTCAGACAGTCAGAAATATTATAATTCTGATAATTTATCAGTACTGACACTTGTGAGACTTCATCAGAGGTGTGAGCATCACAGCAGATGCCTTTGTGTCAAAGTAACTGAGGATAAAACAGAGAAAAACATGAAGGCCTGGCTTGACTCTGGCTTTTTATAGCAGATAACCTTAAAAATATTCTGCAGTAGAACAAAAAATGAAGAAAACCATGAATCAACATCTGAACATTACCTGATGCTGCTGAAGTGAAGCAGAGCTAAGTTTTATTAGAGACACAGCTAATTGAACAGGAGAAATGAGACTTTCTTGTTGGAAGTCATTTAAAAAAAAAAAAAACCAGCGCTGTAAACAACGGTAGACTGGTGGGTAATAAGCAAGCAAATAATGCAGAAAACAGAGATTTTTAGATGGGAAACTTTTCCTAGGAGAGAGAGAGAGAGCTGTGCATGAAGTGTGATTTTATCGTGGTGGAAGCAAAACAGCAAAAGTCAGAGAGAATTCATGACGATGTTTATCAAATGTGAAGCGTAGTTTGGATCTTCTTTTGCTGCTCGTTCAGTCAATTTTGGTTGGAGAGAAACAAAACCTGCAGCTCAGAATCTAGTGCAAAAAAAGACGTAAACACAAAGCGCGGACCCGCCGACACATCAGAATCAGTGAGCTGTCGGCTTTCAGCCCCGACGGCGCCGACATCTCACTGATTCTGATGCGTCTGGTCTGCGCTTTGTGTTTACGTCTTTGTGCGGAATCAGTTTACCTGCTCTGGTTTGCTGTTTTAGCTGTTTGCTGGTTGTTGAAATAGTTTTGGGAGGTTTAACCTGAGATTCTGGCGTTTCTGGGAAAATACATTTATATTTAAAAATCGATTCAGGATTTTAATGAATCAATATCACATTATTAAAGCTAAAATCGATTTTAATCGATAAATCAATTATTGAAACCCACCCCTAATCACAGTGTAACTACAAAAGCACAAGAGTTAAAGATGTTGTTGGAAGGAAACACCAACAGTATTTTACTTTTTCATGTAAAATACTGTCTGCAGACTTTTCAGGGTCTAAAAAAACCATCCGGTGTGCCATATTGAACCCTGTGACAGGGTACACTAGTGACCAACTGTCAGCTACAAAGCAATGCACAACAGGAAAATTGCTTTGCATGTAGATTTTAAGGAATTAAGTAACACAGTAATGGTAACTACATACAGCAGACAGATATCCATCTTCAGGGATCTGAGCAGACATGTGCCTGAGACAGGATAGCCATTTGAGAAGATGAATGCAGGCCCTAAGTATTGCTTAACTGCAATCATTGTTTAGGTAAGTGGTGCGCATCATAGCGACATCCATTTAAATAGCAGGAAGCCTTTTTAAAAAAATCTTAAATGTGCTCTTAATTATGTCCATGGTACTGAGGTTGTGGCAGATTGCAAGTATGTAATAATATTACTGAAAATAACACATTTTATCTACAGCTTACATGAAGTAAAGGCGCTACAGCAGCATATGGTGAAAGTCCCACAGCTAATGTTTCTACAGCCGGCGTTACTTCAGGTAAGATCTGTACAGAGAAATTGAGGACAGATGGTGCTGCTTTAAAGAAAAAGATGGAAAATGGACACACACACACACACAGACACACACATACTGGATCGGTGTTGTCATGGCGGCTGCAGGTCTCTATGGTAACCAACAAAACACTGTCAAAGAAACAACATAATGGACTTAGAGCTGATAGGAACCTGATCTACCTGCCGGTCTCATCGGAGATAAACAGTGGGGTGTTAATGGAACAAAAATCTAAAAAAATATAACCTCTGTGAGCGAGTGTGTGTGTGTGTGTGTGTGTGTGTGTGTGTGTGTGTGTGTTGAACAATACACTTCATCTCCCATGCTGCTGAAAAGACAGAGAGGCTGTGTCCTGAATATGTCAGCTCGACTCCAAAGGCACCAGATAATCTGACGTCACACAGCCACACACACAGACGGTGAAACCGAAGTCGGGTTTTCAGGAAGATTGAAAATCAATGTGTCTTAATGACTCTGGTCTGCTGCTCATTTCATTAACTTACATCACACACACGCACGCACGCAAACACACACACGAACGCACACAGATTAATTAAGATGTGGCAGCTCTATAATCTTACTTCAGCAAAAACATCTACTGTAAAAAAACCTCCTGTATGACACTACAGGACCAAGTCTGCTGCACACACACACACACACACACACACACACAAAATTAACAAATTTCATTAAGTCAAAACGGTTTCAGGTCAATATTCCATCCTCAGCAAAAAATACTTCACCATCCGACCACAGTTTTACGGCTTTTTACCTCATACACACACACACACATGCACACACGTGCACACACACATGCACACACACGCAAACACACACACGGAAGCACAGACAGGGCTGTAATTAATAAAGCACTGATATTAAAATGATCTTTTCTGCAGAGCTGCAAGAACGGCCTCATTGTTCATAAGTGAGACCACTTTTGTGTCTTTGTGGGGACTGAATTGAATTTCAGACCTCGTGAGGACATTTTTTGGAAAGTAAAATTCCTTGTGGAAAGTGAAAATTATACGAAGAAATGATCAAAAATTGAGGACATTATTTTAAAATGAGGCCATTATAAGCCCTACGCCCCCTCTAAAAACTGGGCATGTTGAGCATTTTCTGTAAAAAATGAACAATTTTGTTTTGTAAAACAGAAATTTTGGACATTCAATCAAAGTTTGAAGCAGTTTTTTAAAAAGTGCATTTCAGGAAATTGGAGATATTTGGACAAATACAGCAATTTTTTAAAGAAAACTTTATTTTTGGAAAATATGTTTTTTTATGCTTTGGGGATCTGAAGCTTTTAGTAGAAGAATTTTGGGGGACATTTTCAGAAACTGTTGGTATTTTCCTAAAATATCCTCATATCTAGTAGCTAGTGGGGTTAGGTTAATTGGTAACTCTAAATTTCCCATAGGTGTGAACGTGGGTGTGATTGGTTGTTTGCCTGTGTGTGTTAGCCGTGTGACAGACTGGCGACGTGTCCAGGGTGTACCCTGCCTCTCGCCCTATGACAGCTGAGATACCCCCCCCCTTAAAATGTGTCCTTTTTAAGGAAGTAGTAGATTATTTGTCACATGGGCACATTTTGGAAGAGTGGAGATATTTTGGGAAAGTGAATCAACGCATAGCAAAGATTTTTTGTGGAAAATTTTGGCGGACATTTTATGCAAATGTAGACATTTTGGAAAAGTGGCAGCTTTTAGTGAAGTGGGAATATCTTTCAAGAGTACATTTTTAGAAAATTATCATTTCAGAATGTGTTGTTTTTACAAAAGTAGGACATCTTTGGTAAAATGTGGATATTTAGGGGAAATATTTTGGAAAATAGAGTCTAAAAATACTGCAAAAGGCACCAAAAGCAGAATGTAAACATGTTTATTTCTGCTGTAAAAATGGGAATTTTAACCCAAGAGTATCTGGGCACAGACTTGTGGAGCGAGTGGCCGTTAGAGGAACTGCAGTTTTTGTCTCATTGACTTCATTTTTCAGCCTGGGAGGCTAGCTTAGATTCAGGTTTAGATTGCAATGGTTAAGATAAGAAGCCCTTAAATACACTGAGAGTCCTCGCAAAGACATAAGTACATTGAGTGCGTGTGTTAAAGTGATGACCACACAGCTGAAATATGTGAAATACCAAGACCAATTGAGAGAGAGAGAGATGTGTGTGTCTAATGTGCTGATTTTCCATTAAAAGCAGCCAGCTGAGCCCAAGAGAGCAGCATCATAAGTCATTGTAACGCACACTCTCTCTTTCTCTCACACACACACACACACACACACACACACACACACACACAGGCAGGACAAGAAATGAAAGGAGAAAGTGCTGTTGAACACACACTGGCGCCACAGATGACAATCACAGGCGATACT